>CAHIKZ030001335.1:3470000-3582500 GCA_903632075.3 Acanthosepion pharaonis | reverse complement strand
TTCAACCAACCTGGTCATAGCATCGACGATGTCAGGTGCGTCCTTTTAGGGTTTTGGTTCGATAGCCGGGATGACAGACGCAGATCGGATTTGAAGTATATCCTAAATTACCACATTGAGGGACTAAAGAGAGATTTGTGTTTATTCAGAGAGTACAATTTCCACATTTTAGTTCTAAATTTTAACAACGACCACGCCACCCATCTACTATATGTTTTCATTTTCCACCACCTATGATTTCCCACATTGCTTACTATTCAGCAATAACTAACATCCATTAAACATGGCCCGTGGAACTAGAACAGTCTACCCCAGTGAGCGAAATAAAGGCTTCAGTTCTGTTATGGGAACTTACCTATAACGATAATGGACTCTTCCTGACACTATAAATACTGCGCCGCTCAAGAGGTATAATGAATGAACGGTGAAACCAACACCAGTTCATGACTGTTGAACTCTCTGCTTTGGCAGAGAGGAACCCGGACGAAGTTTTGTCGAAGGGCAAGGTTTCGTCCGGGGAGGTAGACAGGCCCTAAACCCGTCTAGGCGGGTTCAAAGGCTATATTTTGGTCCGAGCCTACGTTAAACTTGGCCTTGTGCCACATGCAACTCTCGGGGGGCTAGATTCCGAATGAATGGTGTAACGATTCGAGACAATATTAGTTCACTCTAAACCAGACGGACAGTCATTACTAATACCTTCAACATCTTGTACTATATTTCTCTTGTAATATATCTTTGTTATTCTACTCTTGTGTTTGTGTTGTTCTTCCTTGGTTCTAACCTTGGACCATAACTGTGGTGCGAGGATATTGGAGTATAACAAGTTCGACATTCCAAACACCTGAAGAAGGCCGGAGCGTACAATGGCCGAAACGTTGTAATAAATATGTCGACAAAGATGAAGACAATAGTCCGAATAATGTAAATAATGTACGTTTTTTACATGTAGTTTTTCCTTTATTTTTTTTTTATTTTCTGTACCCCACTTTTTTTTTGTTAAGTATAGATTTTCAAAATTTTTATCCATTTTTTGTCTCTTCACTTTTTTCTTTTCATTTTATTCAATAACATTTTATTATTATATAATCCATTATTTTCCACCTCAGTTTTTTCATCGTATCAAATTCTAACCACATTCCCTCTTTCTAACAGTTGACAACTTGGTCCGACAATTTCGGCTGCAACTTGCTACACTCGAGACGTCTTTCCCCCTCCCCAACATATAACTGTCTTCATCTATTTTTAGAATCTCACTACCCCCACGACACACACGAGCAATAATAGACCTGCCTAACGCTTTTACACCGATCAAAATTTTTAAGTTATTTTCATAAAACCTTTCCCACATCGAGGAATCACATAGAGATCGGGTTTCTGCTAACAATACGATTTCAACTGGAAAATACTCTATCTACAAAAACATCTGTAAATGAGTAATTTTAATTTCTTTATTTATTCCTCGGTCCGTTGACATAGGGCACAGGCGTGTCCGAAAATTCCAAACTTTAAACCTTTCTCTCCATGCTTCATTTCTGTCATAAAGTTAATAATTAATATTTAATAAACGTTTATCGTACTAATTATATTGTTAGCCTTTCGTTTGTCCTTGTTTTATTAACGAACCTCTCTATTTTACTGTTATACCGGAACATATCTATTCTATTATTAATAGACTCTCCCAGAGATAATAAGTAGTAGTAGTGGCAGTCGCCAGGGCTCAGTGGTGTTGAGTGAGTCAGTCGATGTCGGACATTGAAGTATCAACCACCACAACTAGATTGCTGCGTCATTAACTATTATGTTCGAGTTGCTAACGTTTTGTACGTCGAACCTAATTTAAGACCGACTTAGTGAAATACAAGCTTCCACTGTGAAAACTACTCTCCAACATTTACACACACACACACACACACACACACACACATATATATATATATATATATATATATATATATATATATATAATCCATTTACGAAAAAGGGTACTATTGTTGCCGGGTGTCACCAGCTGGATGATCCGAAAACGCAACGCGTTAATATAACAGACCATTTTCTAAAGAATTATTGGGTTTTATTTTTAATCTGATATATTTTTTGTTATTTCAAACGTTTATGTCAGTGGATAGCCGTATTTGAGTAGAACGTCCTTTTTCTTTTCGAGAAAACTTAAGAAAGATCATATGTGCCCCCACGCTTTAATTTCCTAGCCTGCTTGCGTTTGCATAAGCTTTCGTTTCTTCGTTTTAATAACACTTCGGGGTAGAGATAGGAAGCACTTGAGAAAAAATAGCACCTCAATTATAATTTGGGACGGCCTTAATGATTTCCCATTTTAATAACGTGTCGATTTTATATTTTAACTTCATATCCGGGAAATAACTGGACAATGAAATAGAATGTTTCTCTTTATCAAGATTTAAAAAATGACTTGTGGTCATAATACTGTATTTTGAATAGTCCCTCTACAGAACCATTGTGTGGAGAACTATAGCACGATGACTGTTGTTTTTAGGCTAAGCGATCACAACAAATATCTACAAAAGAACTGGAGCGAATTGTGATTCAACTTGTATTGGGCGGAGTTGCCGTTGGTCAGCAGTTTGTAGCAGGAATTACTTCTTGTTCCCGGTGAAAAAGATTACTTTCAAAGAAACGAATTCAAACCCTGGAGGATTTTTGCATATATATTTTTATATAAAGGATAACATAATTCAAGGAGAGAGACATTATACCTGCGTGTACAGATAGTGCAAGAAAAAGAAAGAAATCATTTAACCTCTGTGGGTGTGTGCGTGTATGTCGGACAGAGAGATATCCACGTGGTTTGTTTGAAATTAACTAGACGGATTGCCGGGGAAAGAAAAATCGCCACGTGTAGACCATTCCTAATGTTGCTACATCACAGAGCGAAAAATGAGATGAAGCAGCTTCATGCCTGTTTTTTTTATAGTCCTAACTAGAATGCCTCCTAACGGATTGTCTGGAAGAAAATTTGGAGTAATTCCCGCAGGACGCCTAAACATACCGTTTATAGTGAAAATAAATATGTATATATGTTTGTGTATGCATGCGCGTGTATGTGCGTAACTGTGAGCCAGATTCGATATACTGTGTAAATAAACAAAATGGCGGCAAATTAATAAAACGGCGGTAAAATAATTTACAACAGCAAAGGAAAATAATTTTTAAAAACTTTATTGCCTTTGTTGAAGTGTATAAGTTAAGGAAAAGACTGAGACGCAAGTTATAATAATTAAAAATTTATTATTATTAGAAAAGTTAATACAGGCATATATCCTCCACTATATAGAATGTATAGCGTGACTTACCAGAGGGTTCCGTTGTTGACACTGATAATAGGTATCCGTTTCATCAGAACACGTCTCTGATTTCCTTCGTCTGGAGCTTATCCTTTGGCCTTGGATCAGGTCCCAGGTCCTTGTATGAGCTTCTTTCCTCTAAGCCGGCACTGTGTGTGTCCTGAATATTGATAACAGTCACGTGGTTTTCTACTTGTATCTAGGAGGAGACAATCTTTTTCAGCAACACAACACATTTAAAAGACTCACATAATCAATCTTGTTAACCATTCTTTCTTCTTCAATTCCTCTTACTCGCTCCGTTTGAACAAAATTTCTCTCTCAAATTTTCTATTTTAGGTTGAATTTTTCTGTTTAAATAGTCTTATATCCAAAATAATATATCCTGAACAAAGAAAACATTAGATCTATTTGGAATCTTTACTTTCTATTTGCTCAAAACTTTGGACAGTATTGTATAAAAACAAAACAAATGTATAGCGTCTTCTTAGACACCTTGGTTATCTTTATTCAACGTTTTGATAAAAGTCATCCATAATTGATTGGTATAGTTAATTTTTATTTCTCCTTCTACAACAAGTGTTAATTCAGAACATCTAAGTCCGTCATTCGAGCAAACATTCATTTATTTTGTAACAAGAAATCAAAGGAAATATGCGAAGTCTTTGTTGATTAATCATTAATTTTCTTCTTTTTTTTCCCCTGGTTTTGAAGTCAAGATGAGACAACCGGGAATTGTTACATGAAAGTTAATTATAGTGTATCGTAACGAATACAAAAACTTCAATGCGCTCTCCTGGCGCTGTTTACTTTTAACAAATATGAAGAAATTACAGATGAGATGGCTAACACTTTTAAACACAGAAAATGGAATCGTTGAGTCGGATTCCAATTCCGGTTAAGAGAGTGAATGTTCACTTGCCACTTGTGTTTTGGGGAAATATAAAAATCCATTAAATCAGACGATAGTCTAGTTTCCTGCCAGAAACCGGAAGAAACACATTCAGTTAAGAAAAATACGACCCGCACTGTTTAATCAAAAAAATCCAATTCTGCTTCCCCGACTTAGGATACGAGAATTTGCCACATTCATTATATTTCTACCAATGACCAAATTTTTAAGCATCTTGAGAGATTCTTTTTTAAGTCAAAATACGTTCCGTTGCAAAGAAGTCCAAACCTGTAGAGTTTTATTGTCAAGGCATAAATTTAACTTGGAATTCAATGGCAGAAATGTAGAGCTGTTCAAGGTTTTAAACACTGTATAAATTAATTCAGAAATAAAAGTGGATTCTAATATCGGACTTTATTTTCTGAATAACTTAATATAAACAACCGCCCAGGAGAGAAGTTGGGCAGTTTTTCACACATCGTAGACGGATAATGTAGGCTCCATGTATCAAACCAAAGGCGACGACGCCGCACATACTGGTTGAGGAATTACGAAATCAGGCTTTAAATAAAATCTAAGGTTATGTAATGAAATATTTAATTCTAGCGTTACAATTCTATCGATTTCATCCAATTATTATTATTAAAGAAAAACATCTAAAAAAAAACTATTAAAAATATCTGTAAGATAAAAAAATTTACTTTATCTGAGAATTCACATAACAGTTTAAGTATAAGGGGGAAGTACTTGTCAGTAGAGCGGAGAGTTGGAGTGGGAAGAAAGAGACTATGAAAACGGGAGATGAGATGTCTAGGTAATCATGAGAGCTTTGGTAAGCTCAATAGCATTGCGATAAAAAAAAATAATGAAAACTTGTAAAAAAAAAAACAACGAATGTAATAAAGCAGACGCTGCATCTGAAAATCTCTAAATAACCCGCGTCTGTCTGCGACTTGTTCAATTCCAAAGAGATTCCTGATTCAATGTGGTCTGCCTGAGAAAGTTTAGATTTGATAAACATATACCCATCGCCTCTCTATGTTTCTCTCTTCCTCGTTCCCGCTTACCAAACATTGAAATATTATCGACCAAGGGAACTGCAAAAAGGAATCTCAAACGTCCTGTCAACTGTGAGTTTGGAGGGAAATAAATTCTTTAAATAAAGCAATATTCGATCATGGAAAATTAAAAAAAATAATGACTAGCTTTTCACCTGGAAGGTGTGAATTAAAGGAGGAAAATATAATTTCTTTTGCAATGAAAGATATTTCACTGAAATGAATCGACTTTGAAAAATTGATCCTAATTTACATAATATTGATATAAAAATGAACATATATATATATATATATATATATATATATATATATATATATATATATATATATATATATATATATATGTATATTTTGAACAATAAAAATATTAAAAAATTAAAATCTTAAGACACACTGGGTTGTAGATTAATATTCTTCCGTTTTTATTATTATAATTTCATTTAGATTCCTCGACTAGTTTCGGCTAAAATGGCCATCATCGGGAGGAGAAATATTTCTGCTTGCTGGTAGCAGTAAACTACAGAAAAAAATATATATGACTTTAAACGTTATCATAATGAATATTCGTATTTGAAATAGACGGCCTATATTTATTTTCATTTTAAACTATGTGAATTCGGTCTACTTCTGTATTCTAAGTACAATTATCAATTATATATATATATATATATATATATATATATATATATATATATATATATATTTATTTGTGTGTGTGTGTATTACTCTAAGTGTTTTATTGGATTTTTCAGGTGCCAGAATATATATATATATATATATATATATATATATATATATATATATATATATGAAGAGAGGCAGAGGAGAGTATATATATAAACATAATGTACATAGATAGATAAAAAAAGCAAGTTGGTATGTATATGGGTAAATATATCTGTGACTGATTAATAATTGATTCCATAGCCTTTGGGAATATTTTGCTTCGAATTTTAAATACATAAATATATAAACACACACACATACACTTTTTCTCCCAATAACTTTTTTAGTGTTCATCTAACTATGTCAGTATATGCGGTAAAACTCAAACTGTTAAATGTATGAGTTTTAACAGATATATATATATATATATATATATATATATATATATATATATATATATATATATATATATATATAAGAAAGATAGATAGATAGATACACTGACACATGCATATATGTGTGTGTGTCTGTGTGTGCATATGTAATTTCAATTACAACTACTTTAATTCAAGAGATAAGATCTGTCTGTTTAATATTTTATTGTTTTTCCCAATTTTCGAATAACATTTGCAAATCTCAAACAAAACACACCATATATATATATATATATATATATATATATATATATATATATATATATATATATATATATAGGTAGGAGAGTACGAGGACGATAGCTCCATACACCCTGATCTTAGTACCCTTCTACGAGTGTCTGTTGTACCACAAACATGTGTACAGTCTGCCAAATGCAATACTCGTCCTTGGCATTCTGTTGTCGACCTCCTTGACGATCCCAACATCTGACGATATATATATATATATATATATATATATATATATATATAAATTATTTAAAAATATGATTCCAACACGCTACATAAGAGTTCTCATGTTTCAAAACAATAGCCGAAAACTTCAATATAATTATTTGAATTAAATTGAATTAAATTACTCAGCTCTGTTCCATCTTCAAGCGAAATTTTTTTGGAATAACTTATTTCTGAAATTTACGTGTTTTAAAACAATGAATGACCTTTTTGATATCACCATGGGATCTCTAGACTCTGCAGAGTCTTCTGACCTTGTTGGTCTTTTAATACTGTACAACTTGACCGCACACCGTGAAATAGATATTAAGGACATCGGAGTGTATAGAGATGACGGGCTCATGGTAGTGAGGTGTTCTACTAGTTTTAAGATAGAGAAAATTAGAAAGATTATATTTAGTGAATTTAAAAATCAAAACTTAAAAATAACAGTCTGTACTAAATTGAAAAGGGTAAACTTCCTCGACGTAACTCTAGATTTAACAAACAACACATACCAACCTTATAAAAAAACAAATACTAACTCCTTATATATACACCCGAAGTCAAACCACTCTCCATCCATAATTAAACGGTGTGGTGGGGTACTTTAGAAAGTTCGCTTTCTCACCCAGCTAGGGTCGATTTGGTAGGAAGGTGGCTTTGTGATGCAGGAGGAGATCCCAGCGTGTGGTACCTTTCGAAAATACCTGGAACCCATACCACGGGTTGCCCCAAGCCTTCTGAATTAAATTGGGTAGACAGAACCGTTGGAAACCGGTTGGTGGTTGTCACCAAGGGCTTCAGTGTGCTGGCCTTGACAAGCCAGTTGATCAAGCTAGATAACGCGATCTGTTCCAGTACGGTCTGCATAGTGTGCAGTATAAACCACAGGCGGGCTTTTTGTACTGAACAAACATAAATTTACCTGAGCTGGTGTTTGCAATGGGGATTTGCTTAGCGTCCTAGAGGACAGGCATCCTTGGATACGAGTGACCGGTTATTATATATATATATATATATATATATATATATATATATATATATTTGGTTGGATTGATGTGAGTTTGTGACCCTGGGTTTCACGCTTTTGCGATCGTCAGACAAACTGATTAATTTTTTTTAAATTTTGGGTTTATGTAATTTGCGTGTATTGGTGTTATTATGGGAGTGGGAGGAATCGTCGTCGTGATGTCACTCATGCTAACGCAAACATAGATGCATGTCCATACATCCGATGAGGTACACAGACACACATACACACTTGCTCGTCCGTCGGGACTCATACATATATAAACATATGTGGACGGTTCAGGTTTGACATATGTATGTATATGGGTGGTGCTGTGTCTATACATACGCATTTGTATGTTAAAATTCAAACATTGGAACGGTAGCGAAAATTTCTCGTGAATGTATACATGTCAGCAATCAGAGCATTTTTCTATTTTTTCGCTGAATAATATTTCCTTGCATGCACGTATATACGTGTGGTGGAGTCTGTGTAAAATTATGATAGGTAAAAATTGCTATTATTTTTATTTTTAATTTTAAAAAAAAAGTTTATTTGTTATTATTTTAAAGCTGGTTATTTGCTTATTTTTGATGACTGTGTATATGTAACTGGTAGAAATTTCAGTTTGTAATCCTTATTGGTTATTTTTATGGTGGTATTAAATATGCTGGGGGAGGATGGAGTAGTTTACGTTAATAATTATAGCGGGTTTATATGATAATAGTAGATGTGATGTGGTAGTAATGTTGTAAGGGGATTGGAGACAATGATAATATAAGTTGCTAATAGTTATTGTAAATTGGTAGAAGTGATTAGTAATGGTGGTGGGAGAATGATAAAAAATATTAAATTTAATTATTGTGGTGCTATGTTGAACTAAAGAGTGATTGTTGGTGTTTTATTTTATTTTATTTCATATATTTATTTATTTATTTATTTTGATATAAATTCTGATAATAGGTATTTATTCTCATGCCTACATTTGGAAATTATCTCTGATCTTATTGGTTTTCATTTGGTGGTATTAAATATGCAGGTGGAGTAATTTACGTTATTAATTATAGTGGATTTATATGTTAATAGTAGATGTGATGTGGTAGTAATGGTGTTGGGTGTTGTTGGTAATGATAATATTAGTAGCTAATAGTTATTGTAAAGTGGTAGAAGTGATTACTAATGGTGGTGCAATGATAATAACAATAAATGTAATTATTGTGATGGTAGCTTGAACTAAAGAGTGATTGTTGGTGTTTTTTATTTATTTTTTTTATCTGGTATAAATTCGAATAATACGTATTTATTCTCATGCCTACATTTGGAGATTATCTCTTATCTTTTGTTTAGTAAATTCTTCTGCGGGGTGTGGGATATTATTGCTACTTTTTCGTGTAGGCAAATTTTGTAATGTTGCTGTAGGCAGGAGCTTTTTTCAATACTTATTGTTGGTGTGATATTTCTGTCTTTTTGCTGCCATATGTATGTGGATAGTGTAGTGCTGTTCGAGTATTTCCTGTTGGTGAATGAAAGATTGTGATTGTTATTTCTCTTCTTGAATGGACCCTCAGTGGCACCGATGTAGTACATTATGCTGTTGTTTGCACTTACCTTGGCCTTGTATATTGTGTTCGTAAGTTGGCAATTTCCCTGGAGTGGACATCTTGTTCAATTTCTGCAGTTGCATTTTGGATCCTTGGTTTCATTTTGTAGGTTTACATTTTTTTTTGTTGTTGTTGTGGCTTTGGATTATTTCTGTTATACCTTTTGTGCAATTGAGCGCTTTGTAATAAGTACCGCGCATATGATATATAAATAATTATATATATATATATATTTATAGTTATATACACACACTTTTCACGTACACGCACACACACACACACACACACACACACACACACACACACACATATATATATATATATATATATATATATATATATATATATATATATATATATAGAGAGAGAGAGAGAGAGACTAGCAGAGCTACCTAGCGTCGCCAGGGATTTAAATGTAAAAAAAAGTTTTCTCTTTTCTTGTTGAGCATAAACAAACAAATTGGTTTTACTTCCCCCACGTGAACAACCAACATACAACTGCTACTGTGATAAACAGGATTCTTCCATCCGCATCTTGAGTTCAAGTCTATGTGTAGTTAAATAAGTTCACTTAAGATTCGTAAAATATGTAACTTCTGTTCATCCATCCGATGACTTTTGACCTCAGCTCTCAATGCCATCAATCAACACCTGACAAATGCATCTCCGGAGATAGGAAATGCTTTTCCTATTTTCTACTATGTATTTTTCTGCTAAAAAAAATAAGTACTGTTTGTTTCAAATTAGTAAACTATAAATGTTCTAATTCTACTCAAATAACCTTTGAAAAATGTATATTTTATTTTTACGAGATTTTTAAAACGGAGAATTTAACTTTTGTTTACAAATCTCTAAAAATGGCAGCCATCAGCAATTTTACTGAAAAAAAGGTTATTCCAAACAATATAAAAATTTAAATACACCAAAATATTTTACTCATTGGGTGGAGTAAATTAAGTCATTTACCTTTGAATTAAAGTGAAAAAAAAATTGATTCAAGAATGAGTTTCACTTTTTAAATTAATTTCATAGATATGTCATTTTTCGGCAAATTACTGGAGATCTCTATAAGAGGATAATATATTCTTCAATAAAAAATCAAAGAAAGCGATTTCTTCATGAAAATGAACTATAAACGCAATATTAATTAACACTACAAAAATAATTTTAAACATTATATATGTGGTAGTAAGGTAACTGCGGAACAAAGAATTTTATCAACTGAAGAGAAAGCAAGTTCAATGGGTTCTCCAAGGAGAGCTATGGAAGACACCGGATCACAGAGAGAGACATATTTGCAGCTCGAAAGTGCACGAAATTCTATACATTGGGCAGTTGAAACATCAGAAAAAGGGAAGAATGTCTAGAGAACCAGGAGGGTTGCAGAAGGCCAAAGACAAGTAGGGTTTTGGGAAGCCAGAGCTAGCAGAGCAGCTGAAACTTCCAAGCAATGACAGGAAAGGCTTCGGGTAGCCAGAGCGAGGTCTGATAGTCTTGTGCAAAGAGAGGACAGGCTTTCATGAGGAAATAGACAAAAGACTAGAAGCTAATAGAGCTAGGTCTGCTTCTAGCACGATAGGAGGAGACTTCTGAGCAAAGAGATGAAAGACTACATGCTGATAGAACCCAGAGGGATGCTCACAGATTAGCTGAAACCCCTGAGCAAATGCAAGAAAGGCAGCAGAATGTCAGAACTAGCGGGCGGGGAAGAGTTGCCTTTACTTGGGAACAGTGGCACCGTCCTGGTTTTAACTATTATCCTGAGCATGACTACGCTTTTGAAAAGAAAGTCATAATAGGCTATATGTCTCAAATCTGTTGGCCAACGTGAAACCAAGAAGCTTGATGCATGTAATGTGTTGTTCGGGTGGCAAAGTCGGGATTCAATTACTGGAAGATCCGCTACAGCCTTTGAAGTTTCTTCTTTCAGGCACCACTCAAGAGTTAAAATACTTTTTGGAAAACATTAGGAATTACAATTGTACTTTTCAAATGACTTCATTCGGGGCTAAAATTAATAGGAATGGTTTCATGCACACTTTTAAAATGCAGGGTCAGGGTACCATAAGTCTGGATCACCACGGCCACTAAACGAAGAGCCACAATTTCTTGAGTTATATTTTGTTGGTAACTCCCAAGAACATGTGGCCGGGCAGAATTCTATTTCACTTAGCACCTGATACTGCAAGAGGTCATACATTTTAGAAATAGCTATGTCAAAATATTTAAATGTGTTCTGGAAAATGCTCCTACTCACAACTTTAATGTGATTACTGATGCAGACTAGCGACCTACTGGACAGCATCCAGGACGGTTTAATGAACCTCACCTGCAATGAAATAATGGCAGTTCTCCATGGTGGCCAGCATAACTGTTATGGTCCGGTTCCTTGTACCACGGTGATAATAAAGAACCAATAAAGATGAACTCGAACACAGGTATGGAATAAGACAGATATATTACAAACAGGAATATATACAGAGAAGTAGAAGTGTTAGTATGAACAATCCGGTTTAGTAGTGAGAACAATGTAGTCTCGACCAGTATCACTATTCCAATGTCTTGCAGTAATTGTCTGAACGCGACTCTGTTTCGGACTGCCTCTGACTCGACTCTTGACTCGACTTGAACTACTGACTCTACTGACGATATTCAGTCACATCCCCACGAGAGCGTCATGTGGCACAAGGCCTTTTTAACGTGGGCTCTCCGAGTCCGTGGGCTCGTCCAAAAATATGACCATTGAACCCGTATAACCGGGTTCGGGGCCGGTTTTACCTCCCCGAAGGAGACTCCGCCCTTCGGCGTAGCCTCCTTCGTGTTCCTTCCGTCCGTAGGAAGAGAGTTTAACCGAACAGTCGCTCAGAAAATACTGACTCGACTGGCAATATTCAGTCTCCCCCACTGGAGCAACATGTGACACAAGGTCGGTTATTTATTGTGGGTTTCCCGAACCCGTGGGCTCAACCCAAAAATATGCCTATTTGAACCCGCATAAACGGGTTCAGGGCTAGTTTTACCTCCCCGAAGTAGACTCCGCCCTTCGGCGTAGCCTCCTTCGGCTTCCTCTCCGTCCGTAGACAGAGAGTTGAACCGAACAGTCGCTCAGAAAGTACTGAGTCGACTGGCTCCTTGCCTACTCCTGAGGCGCAGTATTTATTAAGTATAGAATAGTCCATTATTATTATTATGGGTAAGATCCAATAAAAATAACAAAAGAGACATTGTTCTAAAGCGACGGGACAACACACTCCAGCGAATTAATGACACATTTAGTTTTTATGATGCTCTTTATTATCTTCTATTTATTAATGGAGAAAATCCGGAGGGTATGTTAAACAAAGAAGTATCATGTAAGGAATTCTATGCGCACTGTTTTTTAATGTTTGGCAACTCATTGAATGCTCTTCATCACTCTTGAGTTAACTTTCATTAATATGCAGTTGATATGGCTGCTGAAATAGAGTCTGAGAGACTGTACTTGATTAGAAACGATCAAAGGCAACTGTGATCAGAGAATTATAGTCATCTGAGAGATACCGTAAACAATTATGTAGCACCTGGCAATCTTGTGCAGCTCTGCATTCTACCATCAAGCTTTACAGGAAGGCCTCGATACGTGAATGAAAGGACGCAGAATGCCATTGACTTAAGTACGCCACATATATTGTTCTGCCATCACGTAGCATTTTATAAATAGTCCAAATTGTGCCACCAATTTCAGCACTAGCTTTTTCAGCATCCTGAGTCGTCCTCACTCATCCTTAAATTTAAAGGTTTTAGCAACAATCTTACCAGACTGCTCTCCCTCTGTAAACAGAGGGAATGCCTGATAGGGATTGACGCTATTTCAGTCTGATTGTTCCGCCTTTAATACATTACATGTATTTTATATTTTATATTGTGACATTTATTCCCTCGATTCTAGCTCCGTTGCGTGAGGGCGAAACCGATCGCCTGCTTTTTTTTTTAATCATGAAGGTTAAAATTTTTTATTTCCATAATGCTACATACACACACACACACATATATATATATATATATATATATATATATATATATATATTGATGAAAAAACATAGTTTTATGGTATATCTATGAGTAAAAGTGCTCAGTATCAGAGATAGAGCGTATGTAAATATAAAAGTGCATATTGAAGTCTACACCAAGCGACAACGGTCCGCCTCATGTTTAAACGCAGTCTTGGTAGCGTAAAAATTGCACTGAATAAAACATGAAACAGACTGTCGTATATATATATATATATATATATATATATGTGTGTGTGTGTGTGTGTGTGTGTGTGTGTGTGTGTGTGTGTGTGTGTGTGTGTGTGATAAATACTTTTCAGGTAAGACAATATTTTAATTTTTATACATGGAAGATAGTCGAATCCCATAATTAAAAACAAACAGTATGTAGCCAGCAAAATCGTGCCTCTCACACTGACAACACTCAGTTCTTGATAATGAATGAGACGAACGAAAATCAGTTAAAAAACATACATCGAAGAAAAAAAAGAAAAAAAACAAGTTTGCATAAATTCTGATATATATATATATATATATATATATATATATATATATGTATTCATTCATATATATATATATGTAGGAATAAATACACACAAACACACACACACACACATATATATATATATGTATATGAATAAATACAGATGGAAATGTTTTTAAGTTAGGTTTTCCTTTTCTCGATATTCATACTGTCCTTTTATACGCATACGCATACAAACACATTTGCACACACAAAAGAACACACACACACACACACACACACACACACACACACACACACACACACACACACACACACACACACACACACATATATATATATATATATATATATATATATATAAGTATAGGATTGGTGCATAAGAAATAAAATTACAATAACCAAAAACACTATTCTTACATGATTGGTCAATACAGAGTATAGCAAATATCATTTATTTCAAAATTATAATATAAACATCACTACATGTTTATGTTATAATTTTTAAATAAATAATTATATATATATATATATGTGTGTGTGTGTGTGTGTGTGTGTGTGTGTGAAGCATATTTATGCAGCGAGTATTCATTCCGTGCAATTTTCATATATATATATATATATATATATATATATATATACACACACACACACACACACATATATATATATATATATATATATATATACGAGGTATATTTCAGTAACAATAATTAATTCATACCAGTTCTCTCATATATATATATATATATATATATATATATATATATCTGTGTATGTGTGTATTTTCATACAGATAATTACAGTTACAACAGTAAGTTTGCTTAGTCAAGCACAAAGCCTCATCTGCAATGAAACCAATGAAGATCGAATTCACTTTACATAAGTTATTATCTTCCAATTAAGCTACTAATCCGTAACCTACTTTTAGAAGACCACGTGCACTCCCTTCATTCATTTCCCTAAATGGCTCGTAGTTGGTATGTACTTATATTAATGAAATACTCACGCGCATTCTCCTTCTCTCTCTCTCTCTCTCTCTCTCTCTCTCTCTCTCTCTCTCTCTATTTCCCTTACAGACATGTATATATTATATTTTGGCAGCAATCCTTCTTTTATGCAAGTTTCGTTGAATATGATGAAAAGAGATATTTTTTTGTTTTATGCAGTACTTTATCTTGTCCTCATGTTTTTCCTGTTATGAATGCTAAGTGTGTGAATGCCTTGACCATAATCCTTAATGCTTTCAATAATTCTTTAGTTATATTAATTGAGTTTTATTTTGGAGGTAACAAATATTGTTAGTGTATCTGTGTTCTTTTCTATTCTGTGTCTTGTGATAGTAGAGCATTGAGGCCAATGCTTCTAAAGTCCCATCTATGCTGGGTTTAACACGTTTCCAGGATGGAGAATCGTCGCCTGCCTAAAATTTTATTTTACTGCAAGCTCTCCACTGGCTATCGCGGTAGAGGCGCACCAAAGAAACGATTCAAAGATTGCCTGAAAAAAAAAAAAAAAATTGGTGCCTGTCATATCAAGCATTGCGAATGGTCAACCCTAGCTGAGATTCGTGACGTCTGGTTTCTCACCACCGACCATGCTGTCTCCTTCTTTGGAAATACCTGCAGGGTCGCTCTCAGGTACAACAGGCAGAGGAGGAAGTACTGCAACGCCATAACATCAAACCCAGGCTGGACTTTCAACTGCATCTACTGCGACCGTGTATGCCTGTCTTGCATTGGACTTATCAATCACAAACGTGCCTGTAAGAAACATGTATAGACTTCTTCTTGATCTTCGTTTTGCGAATCTAAGCCATTGTAGAAATAATTTAATTTTTAGTCGATTTCTTGATTAGTTTCCAAACTGAACCAAGATGCATTGATTCCTTTTGAAGCGTGTTCTAAAATACTTATTTTCGAAAAAAAATGCTAACGCAGGAATATAAAAAAAACTCCTGATTATATGCATTTCTCAGAGCAATACAATTGCAGACGGGTGTGTTTTGCAGATTATGTAAAAATGTTTGATAAAGCACGTCACAGAGAACTGTTGAAACTGGTAGGTAGCCTTGATTATTTGTTTAGGATATTAGAATAATCTAGAAGCTATACTGGAAGCAAACCGGCCGCACACGGACAGAAAATGAGTTCAGTATTTATTCCAAAATAGAAAAGGACGTAACACCGGACATAATCAACTTATACTATGAGACGTTTCTTAGATAATCCTACCAGGATTCAATATTGGTAACTACAATCTTAACAGCAAGATATGTGAATGATAATGTGTTGGTAATAGACACAGAAACGAAATTACAAGAACGCCCACTGAAGAAGGAAAGCAAAGACAAAGGACTATACATCAATTGCAAATGGTTTTTAGCCCAACATGCAAATTACAAATTGGACTTATCAAAATCAAACAAATAAAAAAAAGTAAATATCTGGAAATTGTTTCAATAGAGAACAGAAAGTGCAACACTAAAATCCAATGGGGCATTGGGATAGCGAAATATGTCTTCCTAAAGCTAAGCAAAGTATTAAGAAATAGGAAAATATCCTTAGAATCAAAGAAAAGAGCCTTGAACTGTTTTTTAATATCTGTCCTCCTATATGGTAATTAATGTTGGATAATCTTCTCACAGTTGAAAAAGAGTCTTGAAGCAACAGAAACGCGGTTCTACAGAAAGATGCTGAGAATATCAGGGTCCGAACATAAGAGGAACGATGAAGTTTTAGAGAAAATCGAATGAAGAAAATGACACTTATACTTAACATCAGGAAGAAACAGTTGAAACTTCTAAGGTACCCAATGAGGAATGAAGTCTTGGAAAATCTGATAATATCAGATCAGACTGAATGCTAGAGAGACTGGGGAAAACAACGAATGACTTACTTAGTGAGTAAATGGATGTTGGAGAGATAACAAAAAGGCAGCATTTATTAAAAGGACAGGAAATTGTGGAGAGCCATGATTGCCTACGTGCTGAAGAGACACGGTACATAGAAGAAGAAGAAGAAGAAGAAGAAGAAGAAGAAGAAGAAGAAGAAGAAGAAGAAGATGTTTATGCGCAGGTAAAAGGATTGACACATACAAAACTGTATGTCCGTTATTTTGTCTACATTCATGGTTGTTGGTAACTAATTTTCGTATTCTAGTTTAAAAATCAATATTTTAAAAAATAAATGTGGCCTCTTATTTCAGATATGGTTTTTGTGGTCTTTATATAAATAACACTGATTTTGTTGATGGCTTTTATAATTCTTTACTCAAAAACATTGTCTGTCTTGGAAGCACATTTAGTAAGCGATGTTGAAATTTTTAATGTTATATTTTGAACATCGCATGAATATTAGAATATAATAACATGTCGGCGTATGAAAGGAAATTGCTACTTTCATTTCAACTCTTCCTCCTCAATCTCTGTATTGCCATTTTGAATGGAAGCATGTACATTAGCCTCGTAGAAGACTCTTGGTTGTTTTAAAAGCCACGTGAAAATTACTTCTTTCATATCATCATCATTGGACAACTGTTGTTCTCTAAGTGCGTCCTTCATCTACTCAGACAGATGAGGATGCCAGGTGTGGAATGGAGTCAATGTTGTCTAGCCAGACACTCTAAGTGCTTGTTTTGTGTTTAAGCTGATATATCGTATTGTCATGCCGTAAAGGCACATCACTCATCATCAAATGTGAAGAAGACTATTTCAGAATTTTTACAATGTGCTCACGTAGGAGTCAGTATTGATAATGAAGCTACTGGCTAAAAACTCTAACTATATGATACTCCTTTGTTAATAAAGTTAGTTTTTCTTTTCAAAAGTTCTGAGTCTACTGAACCATCTTAATTTGCAGCCTTTCCATAAGCATCCAAAATCCTCCTGGGAATATAAGCAGCACTTTCTACTTGAAAAAAAAAAAACAGGAATTATACGGCACAAATCTTATTCTTTCGGCTTTTAGACATTATGTAGCTTAGTGCCAATAACGAAACTCTTAGAACTTTGTTTAATAATTTAAAACTCATATTAGATTAGATATCATATTTTGGCCCACACTGCACGCAAAGAGATTTTCAGATCGAAAGGACTTCGGTTCATAAAAAAATATGACATCTTCCTTCATGAATTTCAACTTAACATAAAGAAGCTAATTAGAGAACTAGAAAGGATTATTATACAAATAGACATAATATATCTATATTATTTAATGAATCATGCTTGAATGAAGATAGGCTGACTAAATATATATATATATATGTGTGTGTGTGTGTGTGTGTGTGTGTGTGTGTTTGTAGCAGTATGTACTATTATGAAAACTTTCAAGGAATTTTTTCTGATTTTTTTATTGTATTTTGCTTCTATTCGAACAAGAGATTTCTCTTTTTTTTTAGATTCAGTGTCAGTAGAAATTTCTAAACGAATGTTCCTTTCAGTAGTTGGCCAAATGAAATTAGGAGCAAAAAAGAAAAGAATCCAGAGAAAAACAAAAATTGTGCAAAATGAGCCGGCCGGTTATCGCTCCTCACTCGTCAGAACTCGATCGTGGAAAGTAAAAATTTATTAGGGAAATATTTATGATAACGGCTTTCTGGCTGTGAGACAATTTCGTATTGATGCTGGGATTACACAATCTTAATCCTTTCAAATCAGAGGATTAACCACCCTCTTCCTCATACATCCCCATAAAAGGTACCCTTTACTCTACGACCCTCTACACTGAGTAGCTCTTGGGCCTTGTACAGGGTGAAAATCATTGAAAAAAGTTTCATAATCCAAAAACCTTTGGTTCCTAATGTATCTTGTATATCTGAGATTGCTGTGGATATGCGAGACTGGTGTGAGATTTATAAGCAAATATTGAACAGTGTTAAGCAATGCTATTTTCTGTCTAAATCACACGCCATGTTCTCTTCGCAAGCTATGTTGAAATCAATTTATAATGACACCTATTAAACTTTAAAACTAGTTCCGTAATTTGCCAATTTAAATGTCAGTTTGAAGCTGGCTACATAGTAGGGTACTTTATAAAAATCAGGAATGAGCCTTGTACTTTACAGATTACAGGTTCTGCTCTATGCGGATCGCATTTCAACTATCAACTAAAAGTTATTAAATCAAGACACCCTTCATTGTGTAAGCTGAAGAAATTATTGTTTGGACTGAATTTGATTTGTTTATAAAAATGTTACGCGTCTCAATATGATATTAACACGTGCATTTTCTACTTTAAGTGTCCTTTTTAGTCGGTGAGCACAAAAAGTTTGCTTACGTCGATCGAGTTCTGATGAGTGGGGAGCGATAACCGGCTAACGCATTCTGTTGTTCTTGTTTTTGTTTTTTGCTTCTAATTTGCAATGTGAAATTGGAAGCAAAAATGAATAAAAAAAAAGAGAATAATAAAATGAGCACAAAAAAGTTTACTTTCCTTGATCGAGTTCTAATGAGTGAGGAGAGATAACCGGTTTACTTATTTTATAGAATTTCTGTTCTTTTTCGTTTGTTTGTTTGTTTGTGTATTTGTTTCTTCTTCTTCTTCTTCTTCTTCTTCTTCTTCTTCTTCTTCTTCTTCTTCTTCTTCTTCTTCATTATATCTGTCTTCATTAATAATTATTAATTTTGTATTTAAATTACATTTTATGGAAAGAATTTCTCTTTTAATGTAAAGGAGTAAAACATATATCTATTGAGATAGTAAAATCCTTTATTTTCATACTTTTTAATCCTGATATATTTATATTAAAGCGTTTTTGTTGCTTTTCATTCGTTTTTCGGTCGGAATTTTTTTTTACTTATTATTAACTATATATATATATATATATATATATATATATATATATATATATATATATATATATATATATATATATATATATATATGTGTGGTGTCCATAAAGTTCGTGTGCACTTTTAAAATTTATAACTTTATTTATATTTGCGATACAAATAATTTGTAAAAGGATTAGAACGAAGTAATTCTATATATTTTTAAATTATTAGCTCTGAATATTAAATAAATTAACGTATATTTATTTAAAAATATTTAACGACAAAAGATATTATTATCTGCAGAAAAAAAACATGATTACAAAACAAATCTGCAGATGATTTAGATGTAAAAATACCAACATCTGCTTTCTTACAAAGAAAGGAAAAGCAGAAGAGAAGAAGGAACGAACACTTATTGCCTTCTACTGATGATGTCGACCTAAAAGAGGAAGTTTGTTTTGATTTGGTGTTGGTTTCACCTTCTCTGATGACGAATACTTATATATATATATATATATATATATATATATATATATATATATATATATATATATATATATATATATATATATATATATATATATATATATATATATATATATATATATATATATATATATATATATATATATATATATATATATATATATATATATATATATATATATATATATATATATATATATATATATATATATATATATATATATATATACAGGGTGTCCATAAAGTTCGTGTGCACAATAAAAATTTTATAACTTTATTTGTATTTGCGATAGAAATAATTTGTAAAAAGGATTAGAAAGAAGTAAATCTATATTTTTTAAGGTTTTATTGAAATTTTATTTAAGTTTCCACATATCTTCAATCATTAACAATACCAAAGGGAATACGATTTTGCAGTTCACGGAAAATATTTGCCAACTAATTTATAGTAATGCCGGAAATTAGTTATTTTAGCTGTACTTGAAACTAGGTACATTAAACTTTATACCATTTTTTACAGATTATTTCTAACGCAAATACAAATAAAGTTATAAGTGTTTTAAAGTGCACACGAACTTATGGACACCCTGTATATATATATATATATATATATATATATATATATATATATATATATATATATATAATCAACGTATCTATCTATTTCTTTATTTCTCTTTATTTCTCTCTCTTCATATATATATATATATATATATATATATATTGATTTCTTATTAATAAAAATATGCTTATTATTTTGAGAAAAAATGCACCTGTTTTAAGTTATTACTACATGCATTGTGTTATTTATAAACCTCAGTGGAATGATAGACTTTCTGTTAGCGTCTTTAAATAAAAATTAAACTATGTAATTAATAATAAAATTGATAATATTCTTACCACATCAGCTATTATCATGAACTGCTTTTAAACGAAATCAAATGGTTTTATGAGCGATCTAGAATCTTGTACAACTTTTTTCTTCATAAGCTGACTCACTTTGACGACTTAAATATTTTAATAGTATCATTAAATACGTTTCTTACTCGATATACGCGTGTTTCCCACGAAGATTTTAAAAAAAAAATAGTTGATCCTGAAAGTGGCGAAATGATCGTGGTACAATTATGTCATTTTCTATTCGGCAATGCGTTTTATGAAATGATTATTGTGCAAAATATTGCATCCAGAGAAGGAAAAAAAAAAGAAAAAAAAAATCTCCTCGTGGTCATGTGCACTGAATCGATTTGTGAGACTGGCGCGCAAACCAATAGGGCACGTGCTCACTGACACGAAACCCTTACAAGATCTCTAAAACGATACGGCTATATAGAGTAATTAATTTGCAAGTAAATCATATATTCCTTTTGGCAAATGTTTTGGCGCAGGCAAGCTGTGGGTCCGGGACCCAGGCTTGTGCACACGAAAAGCGGCGATCATTAGTATGTAGTTGCAAGGGAAGCGAGCCAAGTAGTCTATTATTAAAATATTCGCCGTGATACACTGAAGTAATTTAAATGAAAACGCCCGGCCGTATACGAAGTTGAAACGAATCAGAGAAAGATGTGAGTTTGTTTAAAAGGCTGAATAGGAACTTTGTTCAATGGCAGATGCGATACCGGATATGTGATTTAAGGGATTATTAGGTAAGAAGAAAAACTAACAAAATAGCAACTACAAAGGAAGTACTACAATTATATTGGCCTTGTGCCAGAATAAACTAAATATAGCAACTACTTATAGTTACATATGTTGAGTTATTCAACGATGGTCCCTTTTTGCAGTTACTAATGACTGGACAGTAGCCATAGGAGAGAGAAGTCAGCACATGTGCTTTCACCCTACTAATGCTCATGAATACATGCAGATTGCATCTTGAGTATGCAAATTTTTATACTACTCCCAATGAAATTAACGTTCTTATGGGAGAGTGGTTTACCGAAATGCTCTCCGAAACTATAACGTCATTGAACTCTGTCAATATTGACAATGGCGATAACAGCGTTTTTACACTCGTCTCAAGGCAATTAACGTTCTGACTGGAGAGTGGTTTACCGAAATGCTTTCCCAAATAATATTGTGATTGAACTCTGTCAATATTGACAATGGAGATAAGCGTTTTAATGCTACTCCCAAGACAATTAGATTTATTATGGGAGAGTGGTTTATACAAGGGTCCTCACAATCACTATCTTGATTAAACCATAATTATATTGATAAGGGAGATAACAACATCTTTTATACTACCCTTAATCTAATTGCGGTTATTATGAGAGAACGCTTTGTTCACGGGCCCCCAATCACTATTTTGATTGGACCATGGTCAATACTGACAAGGGAAATAACAACTTTTGGAGCCAATTTCTGTGCGAATGAGATACTTATAGTGGATCAGTTTTCCCAATTAATCAAAACCCCATTTCCCTTTATGTGGCTGTAGAGCTATTCCGTGATAGTTACCGATAGAGCTCAAAAATTGTGTTTCCTCACCCAAGCCGACAATCCTCAAAAAAAATAAAATAAATAAATTAAAGTGTGACGTGGTATTTGAATATTGTTTATTGGTAAGTATCATTTTATAATGTTAATACCGATTTATCTAGTGGTTAGAAGTTGAACAATGATCTTGTCTCGTCATTATGCTCAATGCTAGCTTTGTAAATAACGCCTTTATTCAAGCATTTACAATTTAGAGGGCAGGTACTATTTTGTCGACAATTACAAATTTTGTCGCTGCTATTACTACTAGTAAATTTACTAAATACCTTACTTTGTTTTTCGATATCTACTTATAAACACTCTATATTTTAAATTTATACCCCAATACTATATTATAATAAACTTCAACTCTGAATCTACATACAATGTAGTATTGCTCCCATGAGACCCAGAATTAAAAAAAAACAACCGTATTGAACAGTTCATAACATTTTGTACCTGATGAATGCGAAAACCATGACACTCTGAGTCGTACTGTAAAAGTAGGTATGTATGTAATTATTACTATATACTTTATAGCTCTGTTTAACTACATTGAGCACTGTTTTGTTTACATTGTTGATTAAATAAATAGTTATTTAATCACTAATCACCTGTATGTGTAAGTAATCGCTCATCTATATGGTTGATCATATGTCTTTATTTGATCATTTCTACATCTATATCTATATTTATAGGCAGGTAATATGAGAACCAATAGAGTACAATTCCAACGTTCGTAACATTTTATTTAAAAGAGGGCTCAATACAAAGTAGAGCAATATTATTTACTTTAGAATATTACCTCAAAAACATGCCAAAAAACGTTACATTGGTAAATCATTTAGATTCGTCGATTCGCATCGAAACACGACTGCAATTGTATAGCATTTATTGGCATGTTTTTGATGTAATATCCTAAAACATATGTATATATATATATATATATATGAAAATACTCACATGTGTCACAACTATTCCCTACAAGATATTTATCAAAGGCATGAGTCATACATAGAAATGAGCTTAACCAAATCTTCGAATGCCACATTTATTAAAAGAGAAAGTAACTTAATTTTTGCAATCGATTTCACCCAAAGTAAGACGATAAAGCCACTCAGACACAAGGAGTTACTGAGCGTAGATTCATTAGAAACGGAAACATTGATAATGAGCAAGAACAAAAGAAGAGTAATCAGGAAGGCAGTAGAATCGATTGACATTGCATTTAAACTTTTGAAGATTAAATTTACATATATATTTGATCATATGTCTTTATTTAGCTCATTTTTACATCTATATCTATATTTTGTAAGATGAGGACCAATAGAATACAATTCTAACGTTCCTAACATTTTATTTAAAAGAGGGCTCAATACAAAGTATAACGATATTATTTATTTTAGGATATTACATAAAAAACATGTAAAATCGCTACACAATTGCAGTCGTATTTCGATGCGTATCAATGCATCTCATCAGGCGATTGTATAATTACTGGGGAGGGAACTATCTATTCAGATTTAAAAGCAAAATACAGCCTCTTTTGCGAAAAAAAGAGATAAATTATTTACTAGTTTCTTAAAGAAGCTATTTATTTAAACTATAAATATATTTTTTTATGTAGGAAACTCACAAATCATATAAATTGTCTAGCAATTTGTTAGATTACCACTTCATTTTTTTCTTGTAATATCCCAAAATAAAGTTTATTTGTCTACTTTGTATTGATCCCTTTTTTAAATTAAATGTTACGAAAGTTGGTATTGTACTCTATTCGTTCGCATCTTACATATATATATATATATATATATATATATATATATATATATATATATATATATATATAAACACCTTATATAAAGAATATTTAGTCAATAGTTGTATATTAATTTACGAAGTAATTCTATATATTTAAACTATTTACTGGTTTCTTAAAGAAGCTACTTATTTAAACTATAAAAATGTTGTTTTCTTTATGTAGGAAACTCACAAAACATAACTTGTCTACCATTTTGTTAGATTAACATTTCATTTTTTCTTAGGGAATGACATTGTCTAATGTACAATATGTATCCATTTAGAAACGCTCCTGTTTAACGCCTGTTGCTGTCATTGATCTTAAATCTACTGGTCATGACCCATTTATCAAAAATAATTTAATTATTGATTCTCCCTTAGTTTAAATGAAAATCTTCAAATAAGAACAGATTTATATATATATATATATATATATATATATATATATATATATATAGTATAAATTAACTGATTTAAAATATGGTTTTTCGCTACACAGCAATAACCATGTTTCAAAAATGGAAGCTAAAATCTTTAAATTTAAATATAATTAGATTAAATGCATTAGTTTATTTCATCTTCAAGCGAATATTGGAATAACTTATTTTTAAATTTAGTTTAAACACACACATATATTCATAATTTACTGTTTCCAAGTATTCAGAGGAATCCAATGATTCAGACTAGGGCTGTAGCAATTTCATTTTTATTAACTATTGTTGTATCAATTATGAGTTACATTCGAAAAAGTGGTTTAGTTTAGGTAGGTTAGAGGCGTATTTTTCAACGAATTCTGACATCCGTTAAATGCCTGTCGTCTGGGTTTTTCTTTTTGTTATTAACGGCAAAAAAGTTTTTCTGCATTTTTTTCTTATATACTCAAAGATTTTTATGTGTGTTTGTGTTAAAATACAAAGTTTTTATGTGTGTTTGTGTTAAAATATGATTTTTTATGTCTGTTTTTGTTAAAATATTAAACTACAATTTTAAAATATTTTTACTCTTAATTACTAATAGACTATATTTCTTTTTAAAAACAAGTGAA
This sequence comes from Acanthosepion pharaonis, assembly GCA_903632075.3. NCBI lineage: Eukaryota > Metazoa > Mollusca > Cephalopoda > Sepiida > Sepiidae > Acanthosepion > Acanthosepion pharaonis. Next base: position 3,556,982 of record CAHIKZ030001335.1, on the reverse strand, counting down.
TGTAATAGAATTACTTACACTATTTAAAATTGTTTTTTCTTATCAAATATAAGTATGTATATTACCAGCTCCCATTTTTTAATTTTATTTTTAAATATTATTTAAGGAAAATTTTTGAAAATGACAGCAAAAAATAGCTATTTCATTTACCTGATTCAGTAAATATTTATTTTTTATAAACTCAATAATAATTCATATATATATATATATTCGTGTGTGATAGAAAGGAGAATTTGAGATAATATAATTAAGTAATGCATCAAGTCTAGATGAAACCTTAACAGAATGCGCTGGATGGCCATTTCGTTCTATATTTGGGACTCTTCAGCAGTTCGCGTCCACTACCGAGAATTGAAACCCGGACAGTTACGTTATCAGACAAACGTCATACCAACTACTCCAAAGGGGCGTCTGTGGCGAACAGGTAGCGAATCAGACTCGATATAGCGACGCTCGATTACATATTCCGTGGTGGAACTCATCCGAGTTTCTCTTTTACCCAAAAGACTGCCCCACGACTGTCACGACTACTATCTCCAAGCCGCTCCACCCAGGGCATTAGAAGCCGGTTCAAGCAGGGATAGACAACTGATAGAAATGATCTCAAATCCTGCTAATTTCTGTCACTTGTATATCATTGAGTCCCAAATATATGACAAAACGGCTGTCCAGTGCTTTCTGCATTCTGTTGAGGTTTCTTCGTGACGCGATGAATTAATTATATATATATATATATATATATATATATATATATATATATAGATAGATAGATAGATAGATATAGAGAGAGATAGATATATAGAGATAGATAGATAGATAGATAGATAGATAGATAGATAGGTAGGTAGGTAGGTAGGTAAGATGAGAACGAATAAAGTACAATTTAAACGTTCATTACATTTCAGGGCTTAATACAAAGTAGAGTATTATTATTTATTTTAGGATATTACATCGAAAACATGTAAAATCGCTACACAATTGCAGTCGTATTTCGATGCGTATCAATGCATCTCATCAGACTCTTGTAAATTACTCACGAGACTATTAATATTTATATCTATATTATATATTTGTTTATTTGATAAATATGCCTATGTGAATTTCAGCGACTGTTAGAGTGTTCGGGACGTTATCTCGTTTCACTAGAAATTATATAAAAACAAATGGAACTCAAATTTATTTGTGTTCTATTTATCGAAAATGTAATTGCCTTTATTTTTAACTTCAGCCCAACGGGAAGCGACATGTTCGATTCCACGCTGAAAGAAACCCAGGATTTTTTTCCAAAAAAATGTTTGAATGGCTGTTTTCAACTTCATTTTTTCTTTCTAAATTTTCTATTACTTATGAAATGTTCTCGCGGTCGAAATAAATGTGTATCAGTAAGTGTTAAATCACGTGACTATGGAGCATGGGGTAGATGCGCATCTCCGTTGTTTCTTCATTTTCTGGGATTTGCTTTTTCTTCGCTTTTTTAGAATAACAGGAGATTTTCGATGTGATGCTTCATTTCCTCGATCAAATTACTGGCAATAAACACCTGCAGTGATGGTCCTCCTCCTCTTCCATTAGATTGTAACGAACGTTACTTTTTTTTATTCTACTAGACACAAAGCACAGGTTTTAATGCTGGCACTGGTCTCTTTTTTTTTCTTTTCGTTTTGTGCTGCCATGCAAAACTTACTTTTCATTACTTTCAACAATACGATGCAAAAATGAAAAGTCAATATTCCTGGTTTTAAAAAATACTTACTGGTGTGACGTTGTGTTCAGTTCTCAAGTGAAAGCTAACGAGAAAGACAAAATTCACTTTTTGCAATTTTTCCCAATTAAATTCGTAAAATGCATTATAAATAACACATAGATGACATGATAGACACAGTGTGATACAATTCAACTTTGGTTCTGTCTAAGACATGTGATATTTTCATCCAGTTGACATTAATTCAAACCCAGATAAGGTAGCAAAATGCAAGTTTTGCAAGAAAGAACAATAACTGTCATCACAAGGACAAACGACACAATAATCAATAGATATCCCATATGATCCAAACAAGAGACACCTGATGATGGCTAGAGGGTACTTGATCGAAACGTCGTGTCTATAATAAAGATGAGAACAAACATACGAAATAATTAAAGCATATTGGCAATTATTAATTTCAGAATGAAATGTAAAACTTGACAATTGTAACTAAATATATATAATGGTATACATACTGACATTTATTTTTTATTTCACATAATTTAAGATTTTCATGGATCATAAAAATAAAAACTATAAACTAAAAAAAAACAAACAAAAAATACAAGATATTGTAAAGTTGTCGAGTGATATTTTTACAGTAAGATTCCCCCTGTATAAGGCCCGGGAACCACTCTAGGTAGTGGGCTACGTTAACGGATAATGCATATAGATAGGAGTGTTAACCCTTATCTTGAAAAGTTTGAGGTTGTAGCGATCGGGGTAACATCTTCTCGGGAGTCGGTTCCACAGAAAAGTGGTTAGCGGGAAGAAGCTGTTCGAGTGGAAGTCACTTTTCACCGATGGAAGAAGAAAGGAATGTGGATGGTGTGCTACAATGTAAGTGACATGACGTGTCCTTGCCGTGAAGGCTTGAACTGGTGAAACCAAGAAGTGTAGTTCGTCCGAGCACTTTCCGTGGCGATAGCGAAAGAGAATCAAGAGAATAATAAGAATGCAACTGTGACGTTTGCAAAAGAGTTGAACAGAGACCAGAAAACAGACAACAAAGAAAATGGACTCATTTACAATTTAACACAAGAACGTGACTTTTAATAAAGCCTAAAAAATAAAAAAGAGAATTTAAAAAAAATTAAAGCAATAAAAGTGGATTGGCCAGTAGGAAAATATTTGAAAAAGATGATGTTGTCAATGTAAACAATAAGAAAGTAAAGCTTAATAGCTTGGTGAACGAAAGTACGAATTTAACAAAAACAAGTAGATTATAACTGATGAAACAAATAGTATTTTTTCTTGATGAATTTAAAGCTTTAATTAATGGACCCGACACCCGGCAAAAGAAGCTATTTACAATATTTCTAATAAAGGTTAATATCGGCATTCACGAGAAATATTATTCATATAATTCTATTTTAAAAGTTTCACCCACAACGGTTGCTTAATTTATTAAACAAAGTAACTAATAATAATAAAAACAAAATGTCCTTAGCAACTGGAAGAATTTAGAGAACTCTATTTTTCTACTGTTAACTGAAATTACGTCAATTACTGTCACGTGTGGAGATATTGCTTTTATTGCTGTGTTGACAGATTCAAACATTTTCTTTTGATTTCTTAATACTGTACTGTACGTTTGTTTGGGAGATGACATAATTTTTCTTGATGAATTTAAAGCTATAACTAATGAACCTGACACCTGGTAAAGCAAGCTATAAACAATAATTCCTATAAAAGTTAATATCGAAATTCATGAAAAATATTATTCATATAATTATATCCTAAAAATTTCACACACATCCGTTGATGAATAACAAATTTATCCAACACACACAGACACACAAACGCATATATATATATATATATATATATATATATATATATATATATATATATATATATATATGGACTCTCCGTCGTATTCGACGTATGAGGGTCAAGCAGCTCAGTTCCTAGAAACCGACAGCCCAGACACCAGCACATTTGATTTGATTATAGAGGTGAAGATTTTGCGCACAAACATACTCACTTTTTGAAGAGCCGAATATGAGAGACCTAGTCCACTAGATATATATGTGGCACCATGCATCCTGACGATTGGAAAGAAATATTTATAGATATATGATTTGCTTTTTTACGGTTTATCAACCATTTGAGGATTATTTAAGGCCGAAAAATATTTTAGTTTGTAAGAATAATTCTTTCTTTGCATTCAAGCGATTTGGGAGAAAGAAAGAGAAAACGAAGAAGAAAGAAAGAAAAAGTAATACGAGACGGGTCATAGGCGAACACACACACACATACGGCTTAAGAGACGGAAATGAGGAGGAAAAAGGTTAATGTTGATAGATATCAGATGTCGAAAATATCTAGGTCACCTACGAACAAGCGTTGACCGATTTCCGCTTGTCCACGAAAAATGGAATTTTGTTATCAATGGATGTCACCAAAAAGAAGAAATCCATTGTTGAACATTGACGAAACACAGACAGTCTTGGCTGGGTATAGAGAATCAAATTCCCACACAAGTAGTTTTCACTGGCTAATTTTTCTTTTTGACAAAATAAACTTTTGCCCTGCGATAATACAGATTTTGTTTGTTATCAACACATGGGCCGAACAAAAATGAAATATTTTTATTTCTGCTTTAGAGACGCCAAGTTGACTAGGAAAATTTATTTCTTAGGCCATGTCCAATTAGCGATAAACTGCTTGACAAACGCCACGTGTTAAAACCAAGAGTGTCACCTCAGCCGCTCATGATAAGGGCGATTTAATTAATTTTTTTTTTTTTTTTTGTTAAGCCAGGTATTTCTTTCCCAAAAAAAAGCCACGGGTTGTTCACGCCCGACTAAGACGTCATTGGCCAAGTGGATCACATGACGCACGAAGGAGGAGGAAAGATACCCGACCAGGACCTCATTGGCCGAGAATGGTCACGTGACGCACGAAGAAAATCAGTCGACGCCTCTATCCAGAGTGTAAGTATGAGAAGCCGATACGAAGAAGTGGGGAAGGCGGTGCACGCCCCTCAGAAGCACGGTAAGAGAGTGGGGAGAAAAGAGTTACCAAAATGGAAAAGAGTGGAAAATCCCTAACCAGAAATAAGAAGGGTAGATACGTATTTAGAATTATCGAAGAAACCCCGACGCCAAACAGACCCACCCCAGTTTTGACGGCGTCAAAAAAACGAAGCCCCACCAGACAGAAATCAGTTCAGCCCCGGACGGCAGAGGGAAGAGTTCGTTCGCCCCAAGCGGGCAGAAGAGGCCAGTTCGTTTGGCCCTGAGTGCCGAGTTCGTTCGACCCAGGCTGGAGAGGATGAGTTCAGCCCCGGACGGCAGAGAGAAGAGTTCGGACCCTGGCGAGAAGAAGTTCGTTGGACTCTTGCAGGCAGAGTTAGTTCGCGCACCGACGGCAGAGATGAGTGCCCAGAATTGAGCCCCGGACGGCAGGCAGAGATGAGTGCCCAGTGTTGAAACCGCCTCAAGATAGCTGACCAGATTCACGCAAAATTTTGGACTCTTCTGCAACCAAGAACAAGTAGTTTGAAGAGCGACTTAGAACCAGACCACAGAAATAAGTTTTTCGACTTTCGTCCAAAGACACACCGAAACGCAAATTTCTTAGAGAGTAGACAACTTGAAGCGTTAAAATTTGCCTTGCGAAAGCGTCGTGCCACAATCCACAGAACGGGTCGGGAGGTAGACACAGTCCCATGTACCGAACAACTAGACATAAAAAGTTTGTTACCTTTTTCTTTGATACTTTGAACTTTGTGATTTTTCATTTTATTTTCTTTTATACATATTTGTGTGTTATCACCCCGTTGAACTCAGCTTGCATTACGGCCCCAACCCCTGTTTGATCTCGTCTGTCTAAGATCAATTCACAACGTGGGTAGGCAGACTGGAGATCAGTGCAGTTACCCTGGTAACCAGGCGTTGAAGCAGGTTGGGAACGGCGAGGCTGGTATCAATCTAACCAGATTCCTACCCGAATCACCAAAGGGTTAGAACGTCACGTTTGGAGCAGCGACACCCGGACGGAGCGGCGAGGAGCGAACAGCTGACGCCGCGGCGAAGACGTCACAATTGGTGCTGTTTAGGGACGTCACAACTGGCGCCGTTGTAGATCAGGATAGAACGTCACAGTCGGCGCTGCGACCGGGGGACGACGTCATATATATATATATATATATATATATATATATATATATATATATATATTGACCACTATTATTATCACTCTCTCTCTCTCTATATATATATATATATATATATATGTGTGTGTGTGTGTGTGTGTGCGTGTTTGTTTGTGTGTGTGTGTTCCTAGGAACTGAGCTGCTTGACCATCATACGTTGAATACACCATATATATATATATATATATATATATATATATATATATATATATATATATAGAGAGAGAGAGAGAGAGAGAGAGAGAGAATATATATTTATACAGAGAGAGAGAGATAATATATATATATAGAGAGAAAATATATATATATAGAGAGAGAGAATATATAGAGAGAGATATAGAGAGAATACATATATAGAAGAATATATATATATAGAGATATATATATGGAGAGAGAGAGAATATATATATACATATAGAGAGAGAGAGAAAGAGAGAGAGAAAGTGGTAGATAGAGAGATGAAACGTGAGTAAACTATATTTGCATGATGTTATCATTAATATAACTTTACGCCTCCTAAAAATGTTGTGGCTAAAATCAATGTTGCTGAATTTTTTTTATCGATTTTCTCCTGCCTATACATTTTGATTATATGACCATTGGCACTTTTTCAGACAACATATGATCTTTATGATTATCGAAATCCATGTCTGCTTTTACCAACAACGTTACTGACTATTGTTCAGTTTCCACTGACCTTTAAAATCATTTAAAATTCCAGTCCGCTCTTCAACATAAATAATCTGGAATTTCTATTACACATCCTGCTTAAAACCGAATGAATTAACCATGTAACAACAGCAAAATAAGTTATTATCAATCATGCAAACTATGTAATAATTTTCAACGTGCATTTATTTAAATATTTCCTGTCCCACCTGTACTGGTAAGGAAGTTGAATCTGTTTAATCACTAAATTTATCAGTACTTACTTCCCTTACTCGATTTAATAATTTTACAAAATATTTATCTGTATTTAGACAGAACTAGCAGCATAGCCCGGCTTAATTAAAAAATCATACGACTCATACAGCAATCTCTATCACTTGACTTAAAATATTTTTGCCCTTCCTTGCCTTTAAAGGAGTGCCCTTTGCCGTGCTGATGTTGCTACATCCCTTACTTCTTGCCTATCTCACACTGCGAATTTTTTCTAAGCTCTATACTAAACATTAAATCTGTTACGAAAAAACAACTAAACAAAATGAACACAAAACGATCAGCTTTAAAAAAGGACTCGTAACTGGAAAGACCGAATGAAAAAAGAATGTTAACAACAAATACTTTTTCACACCCAACCCAGTTCTGCGGAATCGGAATCAACGTTGAGTTTAAGCAAGCGAATGAGCCAATTGGAGTAAAGTGCCATGCAGATTTAATTTTTCCCCACTTGTGACGAATGCAGCTATCGATTTTTTTTGCATGCTAGCATGCTAGTTAACATTCGTGTCAGTCAGCTGTTGGCTCTCACGCTGGCTAATAGAATCTTCCTGCCTATTCGTGGCAGCCAGCTATTGGCTCTCACTCTGACCAGTACAAAATGGTCGCAAACTACAGGAAAACTGCCATAGAAGCATGAAAAAATCGATTATTTCCACTATCGATGGGAGTTGAGAAATACAAAGTTGGTCTTGGCCTTCCCGTTATTTTGGAGTATGTGCATGTAAATTTTGGTGCAAATCCGTCGAACATTGCGGCCGTGCATTCGTTACACATCCTGCCTTTTATAGATAGAGATTAATTCCGGAGCAAAATGGACCTTATTAATTAATCAGTTCCTTTAATCCTAAGTTTCTTGGATTGTAGACTTATTTGTTCAAGCCTTTCATGTGAGCCACCCCGGTAACTTTGTCTATTAAGCGATCGTCTTGATTCAACTTGGTCTTGAAATAAGTTTTGTCGTTGCTGTTTGACGTCATTTTTGGTTGGTTGTTGATACGGTCAATTAACGAAGTAACCTCCTTAGTATAAAAAAAATAGGATTGAGTTATCCCGCACTCTCTTTCTTCCCAGGTAATTTTTCTTTCAATATATTGTTAAGCATAAGTTCAATGTAGATGATTGCAATGAATCAATGTCGAGTATTCTTACTGTATGAGTACAAATTGGGTCTTTCTGCTTCTAAAGCATTTCGGAATATTAAGCCGGCCTTTCGTAATGATATTGTTGAAATCTGAACTGTACAGAGATGGTTAAGAAGTTTTGTTCTTGAAAATAAACCACGGGGAAGACCACGATTCGTTGTTAGACATCATTAACTGAATGCTTTGGTTTCAAAATCCAATCATCGAATCATTACAAGCGATGAAAAATGGAGACATTTTGACATCAGTAAGCGAATAGGTGAGTGGTTAGATGCAAGTAAATCACCAAAATAATACTCAAAATCTCCACCGCACGATAAAAAGTTAATGGTTACTGTATGGTGATTTTTCAAAGGGGTTATTCACTATTCATGCTTGCCTCAATATGAGAGACCTGATCCACTATATATATATATATATATTGACCACTATTATTATCACACACTCTCTCTCTCTCTATATATATATATGTGTGTGTGTGTGTGTGTGTGTGTGTGTGCGCGTGTGCGCGTGTGTGTATGTGTGTTTGTGTGTGTGTGTAAAATCCGTGGGTAAATAATACTAGTGAATCCTAATAAAATAAAATATTAAAACTGATCCAGAAAGAGAGCTCAATGGATTTATTACAGAGCAATATAATAAATTACATATAAAGGAAATTAAATATTCCATCTGTATGGATATTTCTCCCCGCAATAAAATTGATCTTCCTGGGTATATCTACTCCATAGGGTATAAAGAGTAAACTATTAAGTGTTGATATACGTCGGATGATCAATTGTCTTGCTGGGTGAAATGGCTATATAAATGGGGTATTAGATTTCCTTTATACGTAATTTATTTATAGGAACAAATAAAATTAAATCTTCAAATTAGCTGCTCATTGCTGAGTTTCGCGGAGTTCATGTGAACGGCTTCATACTTGTTATGACTTATGGAATGGTTTCAATTAACGCCGTTTTTTTAATGCTGAGAATTTTAATTGCGAAATCAGCCTGCCTAAGAAAGTATTATCGTACAAAAATAGCCCTTATAGTCTTTTTTGCGGAGCACAAACTTTGTTTTATATATATATATATATATATATATATATATATATATATATATATGTTTTGTTTTATATCTATCTATCTATCTATCTATCTATCTATCTATCTATCTATCTGTTGAAACTTGACTAATGCATGGAATAATAATGCAACACAAAAATGTACTTAGAACAAAATGTATTGAAACAAGAAAGTGTCTTTTGTATATTCCTGGTAAGACCGTTCCTGGAGAATGTGTTGACTGAGTCGCAGTCGGGTAGAGTCTCTGGTTGAATCTCTTGATTCCCCCCTCTCTTCCCGGTACCATATTTATATGGTCGGTACTCCACTATGCAAATAAGGTGGATCCTACTACAACACTATCTATCTATCTATCTATCTATCTATCTATCTATCTATCCATATATATATATATATATATATATATATATATATATTCAAGGAAGCTCTCCACTCATATATCTTCATATACAAATTACATACGGAAATAAGGAATAGTTAATAGAATCATTTCAACTGGTTATCACATCAAAGGATGAGAATTTTTTAAAGATGAGATCAAGAATTTAGAGGTACGTTGGATAGCAGTCATTCACCAACATGGTACTTATTTCGACTAAATAAATTAGTTATTTTACATCTAAGAAGCTTTTTTTATTTATTTACTAGTGTGGGTAATTTTTTGTGTGACAACCTAATATATTATCAAGAATAATCAATGAATCATAGACACCATTGAAAATCTAAAAAGTACACAGAGAACAGATTAATTAAACAGTCCATTGGCTTCTAAAAGGTGTTGGACCGGTTTTAAATGTGAATTAAATTTAAGCGTCTAATGATTTTTTTTTTCTTTTTCTTTCAGATTTGGCGGACATTTGGGCGATATTATTTTTCACACATAATTTCCATAACTTAAATAACATGATCTAATAGAGAAATAAATGAATTTTTACCAATAACACTGATTTATTTACTGCTGACTTTGATCCGTCTTAATGAAACACCGTTATATATAATCCGTCTTAATGAAACACCCTTTAGTTAGTTTACATATATTAAATAGTAAATGTTTATAAATTTATGAATATTGTTAATGAAACACTCTTTATTTTAGTTGTAAATTCTTTATCTCCGCTTCTTTTTGCATCTCAATACATTGTTTCAAGACTTTTGTTGCATTGCGTCTATTAAAACTTTCTAACAAATGGCGCCATTTTTGACAGCATGATTACGCAAGTTATTAATAGACACATATATTATAACCTGAAATTCACGCGATATTTACTTTGATTCAAACGCAAATATCAAGAAACTATCATAACCAGTCAATCTTACTCATCTATCTACTTCCTTGAACTGACAACTAGGAAGTCGCTGTAACCTGGATAAATCTCAATTTATGAATAGAAAATCAGCTTTTGTTCTTCTTATAAATATCGTAGTCGATCATGGTCCTCCACATCTTCTTGTCCCTTTTAGCGTTTGTCTTTTTGTTATTTCTCCCAAACCCTGTTTTGCCATCCATTTACTCATGTTAGGCGCTGCTTTCCTCTGTCCCTCAATCTGTCCTGTGAGTATCATGTTTTCCAAGCCATCCTTCCTCATCATGTGCCCCAGATATTTCAACTGCTTCTTCCTGATGTTAAGTATAAATTTCCTTTTTGTTTCCATTTTCTCCAAAAACTGGTCGTTGCTCACATATTCACACTCCTCCCCAATTTTTTGAACAGGAGTAGGGGTTTATCCCTTCGTTTCCTGTTTAGGGTTGATTATCCGCTTCCTTTTAAAATCTACTCCAACTCTATACTTCTAATCTCTGTAATTTATTTATTAATTATTCTTTTGTTCTCCGGAATGAGAGGAGATAGGTTTGTCTATCGCCCGGTTCACACTCCTCTCCAGTCTTTTGAACAAGAGTAGAGGTTTATCCCTTTCGTTTTCTGTTGAGCATTCCGTCTAAAATCTACTTCAACACTACACTTCTAATCTCTCTGATTTTATTTAATAATGATTCTTTTGTTCTCCTGAATGGGAGTAGATAGATTTACCTATCGCCCGGTTCACACTCCTCCCCAGACTTTGGAACAGGAGTATTGGTTTTCCTCCTGATTCCTGTTCAGGTTTCGGTTTCGGTTTTTTAAAGTCTACTTCAACTCTACACTTCTAACGTCTCCGCCTAAACTCTGAAATTTTAGTTACTATTTATCTATTTTCTCTTAAGTAGGAGTAGATAAGTTTGCCTATCGCCCGGTTCACGTTCCTCTCCGGTTTTAGAAACAGAAGTAGAATTTTATCCATTGTTTTCTGTTTAGGACTGGGTTTCGGACTCCTCCTAAAGTCTTTTCATTATTCTTGACATCTGACTCAGCCACAATTTCGCCAGCCATTCACAAAAGCTCGTCAGATAGGTGGGCCAATAGCGTTCCTGTGAGTGTCAAATTCTCCAAACCTTCCTTCCTCATTATGTGTCTAAAATCAATTCAACTGTTTCTGATTCTATGTATTAGTATCTTTTTTGTTTACATTTTCCTTAGACTTCTTCGTTTATCACTTGGTTACAGATAGATTATTAATGACTGGCCGCTCGTATCCGAGTACGCCTGGGTCCTAGAGCGGCTTAGATAATCCCCTATTCCAGACGCCTGCTCAGGCACGTTTCTGTTTGTTCAACATCTTAGAACAGCTGTGGTTTATATACTGTAACTATGCTAAGCAAAACTTACAGAGATCATAATATGGGGCGGATAATAGTTGAAGAAAACCGGTAAACACTCGGCCACGATGACTTTTGACTTCCTTCGAGCAAAGCAAATGACGGTTTCCAAACAGATTCGTCAACCCAGTTTCACTAAACAATCTTAGTTAGCCATGTTGCAGATTCCAGGCACTTTCCAAATGTACTATAGGTTGGGGTTGTTTCCCTGGGTTGATATTTTCAAGATCACCACCCTGAGAAATGGTAAGATTCGAACCCAACTATCATCGAGTGAATGCTGCTAGTGTAATAATTGGACCTGCGCCAAATAGTACATACAGATTCCAAGTTTTATATATTATATATGCATTTAATTAAAACCTGTACATTCTCTTGATAAAGAGGGAGAGCATTCTCCTCGTCTTTAGTTCCATAAAGTGTGACACTAGTGCGCTGCAGAGCATCGGATCAGTTCCCTACACATTTTTGGGGTTATACGCCAGAAAAGTTTCTTTTTTTTTTCATGCGTAGTGTCTTGGGCAAGTAAACCTGGCGGGTCCTATCCATGTCCAGGTCAAACCACAGAAGATGTCTTCCAACTTGCTTGCCTTGATTCTCTCGAGGGAAACCTTCGCCTTGACCCTTGACTTCAGACTAGTAAGCCATTCGTCCCAGAGATACTTTGTCACCACCGCTCTAGCTGCATACGTAACAATTGAGACCAGTCTGCCTCTTGTGCTGGATTGATCCTACGATGTTGTTTATTAGCCAGCTGACATGTCTTTATTTAATCCTACTAGGTGTTGTATGTTCGTTCGTAGGGTGCAGCTTTTTCTAGCCGAATTCTTGTGGCTTAATACAAGGAAAATAAATCTTTGGCCGGATCCTTCACTCCACCAAAACAAAAAAAAATGACCACAAGACGATATTGTAGCAGTGGGCAAATTTTATTCATTACCATCTTCTTATTAGGGCCAACTGTAGACGAGCGAGGAAAAGTGTGGTGGATGGTGAGGGGGCGAACAGTATAAGTGGCGCGTGCCTTCCTTTCGCATGACAAGCGAGTGATCTTCTGGTTTGGACTGCTAGGGACCACTGTCTCATAGAGAATAATCTTTGTCCTGTCAGCTTTTGTCTGAAGGAGTCATTCATCAATAACCCAGGGTCTAGCTTCACTCAGTTGGCCACATTTGTGAGGGTTGGTTGACCTAGTACTTGGGCGGTTTGCTCCACTCAGCTGATCTTCTTTGTCAAGACGGTAATTAGAAAAAAAAAATAAACGATTTTTATAACGCCTGCAGATGTTGCTTTAACAAGATATCGTACCTACCGTATCTAGCCAACCTCCTCATACGAAAAGCCTGGTGGGGGAAGCGGTTTAGTCGCTGATTGTACGACCATTCGGTGGTGCTGATTTACATGGTGGGAATAAAAATGAGAGAGTGATTTAACAAAAATGAGGAATATTTAAAGCATCCCTTTAACTATTGTGTGAAAAGGCTTCTTCCGTTAAGATTTACCAGACTACTCGAATTAATACCTATGTAATCAATATGGCGTTTGACTTTTAAAAGCCAATACTACAAGTTTAAGCTGCATCTTTCTTGGGGCTCAAAACTGCCTATATCAGTTTATCGATTAGCCGCTTGGGACAAAACACAAGAAAAAAAGTATAAAACAATATCTGAGAGACATGTAATTCACTTATTTTCTCACGACGTCAACGTTATCTTACATTACTGACTATTAAATAACAGATTATTGATAAATTTAATATGATTTTCGCAGAAGACCATAAAAGTATCCCGTTTGTCTCGATTCTATATGTTAAATGATCTATAAAATGAACTGTCCATTAATCGAAATATGAAGAGATTAAAATCTACAAAGATTTCAAAAAGAAAATGTCGGCCACAGAAAAACAATAAGTTGTAATGTACCGCGATTTAAATTTGTATTTACTTCCCTGTTCTTTATTTACATTATTCGGACTATTGTCCTCATCTTTGTCGCCATATTTATTACGACGTTTTGGCCGTTGTACGCCCCGGCCTTCTTCAGGTTGTTGGAATGTAGAACTGAACCCTTTATTTCGCTCACTTAAACTTAAGGAATCAGCACATATACTAGGCCACAAAAATCTCCTGAGCCGACCAAGCATAGAAATGAATACAGTATGGGAACCAGTAATATGGAGTGCCAGAGAAAAGCGATAACAACAACAAAAACTGCAATATAAGCTCTGGTAAAAACATGCAATGATAACAGCAAAAATTGCAATATGAGCACTGGTAAAAATGGTTGCTGAAAACATTAGGTTTATAATACCCAGAAATCCACACAGAGATGCCCTCAAGGATACATGGCACAGTGGATAAAGGTGTTAGAACCAGTGTAGGTTCAATACTCGGTTAAGGCAGTGGAGAACTTTCAGAGGGAAATTAACAGGAGATAACTGATAAGTGACATCCATTAAACATGGCACGTGGAACTAGAACTGTCTACCCCAGTGAGCGAAATAAAGGGATCAGTTCGACATTCCAACCACCTGAAGAAGGCCGGAGCGTACAACGGCCGAAACGTTGTAATAAATATGGCGACAAAGATGAAGACAATAGTCTGAATAATGTAAATAATGTATATAATACCTCATCTCAGAAATATATACTGTTCCCTTGCTTGTACCAGTGCTCATATTGCAATTTTTGCTGTTATCATTGCATGTTTTTACCAGAGCCTCTTGTAGGTAAATATTTTAAGACTGCATCCTAGTCCTGGGTATGACGATAAATTACATTAGGCAGCAAAGGTGGAGAGTGGAGGTTCTGAGTAGCATGGAAATATCTCTTAATAGTTGTTGTCCTCAAATCCACCCTGACCCTGAGTAGTTGCATCTGTTAGTGTCTCAGCTATAGGCAAATGACCCCCCCCCCAAATTTTGTAATCGCAGGTTGGGTCCGAATACAGAACCCACAATAACTCTTTTCCACAACGGTCTATTAACAGCAGTCATCAGTAATTCTGGTACAGTCATATCTGCCCATTGTTTGACATTGTCCAACCAGTTTTTGCGTTGGCATCCTCTCCTACGTCCACCTTCAACGGTGCCTAGCATGATGGTCTTGCACAAGCTGTCGCCATTTTTCTCCGTTTGACAGTGGCTTGATAGCTTCTGGTGTTCCACAAAACTTTCAGTTGTTTTCCGCACAAACTCATCGGTTTTTTGTTCCAAATAAAAAATGCTAAGGAGCTTTCTCATGCATTTGTTCTTAAACCCTTGGATCCTTCTCTCTATATCTGCCAACAGTATCCACGTTTCACATCCAAATAGGAAAATGGAGACTACCAGCGATTTGTACAGTCTGTACTTTGTTTGAAAGCTGATTTTGCTCCTCCATATTCTTGGCAATTTGGCGATCACTGCCATGGGTGAGGCAATCCGTGTTCGGATTTCCGAGTTGCAGGTATCATCTTTAGACAAGATTTCTACTAAGTATTTAAAACTAGACACTTCCTCCAGTGAATTACTAAATAATACATATTTATATTAAAAATTACCTGCAATATATTTTATCTGTCGTTGAAGACATCCAAATATTTAGATTTCAGCATTAAATAACCCAGAGATGTTGATATGCCGCTAAACAAAAACAACCAAACCAACATTGCATCCAAAAAAGGGAGTAAAGTGGCTGAATTTCTCAAAACTGGCAGTATTCAAATAAACACAGAAGCCCATACATTGAATGTTTACTTTTAACCCCGGCAAGAAAACCCTTCATTATTTGAGCAGCAGACAATGGTCCTTCATGTGATATTTCTACCCATTTGACATAGTGCCCGGGTACATTGTTACTTAGTTGAGAATGTTACTTATTTCTTATCGGTAAAAATAATTGGTATTTCATCTCGAGACATGAACGCAGGTTTTAATCTTGCAATTTTTATCTTGCAATACACGTAGGTGTATATTTTCTTTTAATGAACTTTCAAAAATCCAGCCAAATAGATCCCATGTGAATTAACAGAAAATACTAGCATAATATGCCTCCATCCATCATACGCACCCAAAAAATGTGTGCTGAAAGTGTGAGAAAATGTTTCTAACGAATAATACGCACTCCTTGTTTGATAATCAAACCCTATAAATTGTACCGATCCAATTTCATTACGTCTCGCGTTTCCTACTCTTATTCAAGCTGTAATTGAAGATATTTATCAAAATTTCCAATCACCACGATTCTAAAAGGAAACGGAAATACTTATATTCTACCTATTTTTTTATATTCCGGTAGTCTCGACCAATCAGAGCGTATCATGCAGAAGCAACATGGCGGCGCCTATAGTTCGTTGTATAGCGGTAGTTTTTTTCGCAAAAGATGGTTTTAAACATAAAATAATATTATTCTAATTTATTTTATGATAACTCTTATTTTATTTTACATTTGTAAGTATTGTTAGGTACATATGATTGTATTTTCCATACTCATGGTGTCGCAATCGCCGAATGTTAGTGTCAAATTGTCGTATGTTTGTGGTGAGTTGTAATTTCACAACCGAAATCGACCTATGAAGATTTTTTTTGTAGCTGTGCTTAATACGCAATCCTAATTTTACTTATTATCTTTTATTAAAAAAAGGCGTATTATATACGAGGAATTACGGTTAGTTATTTTCAGTTTATTTATCATTGCTTATTCGCAACATTAACGAGCGACCTATTTTGGAAAAATGATCAGGAAACATTCGACATTCGCTGACCGAGCATGTGGAAGGCACAAAGTGTCATAATTTCAAGTTTGGAAAAAAGTAAAGTGAGCGATGAATATTCAGGAATTTTCTTTTAAAAAAAAATAAATATTGTGTAAATTGTAATTAAATTGTTATTGTCTGACGCGGATATATGTACTGTATATGTTCAATGGCAGGAGGTGATGGATTTAACCGTTTTCATTTGATTTTTCAACACATTGGTCGATGCGTATGTTGACATGGGAAAGTAGTAATTCTTTCAGGAGAGGTGAGATTAGGAAAAAACCGGGACGTAGATTTATATTTTGATAAGATTCCATGGCGACATTCTCGAGAAATTACTTTCTCTTTTGATGAGTGTGTCATTTTTACATCAAAATTGTGGTCGAAATGTCTACATAAGATCCGTCAGAGGATGAAACGCTTTTCCTCTTGTCTCTTTTATTCATTTTGTCACCTCTACGAATACACTCGATCTGAGAATATTTACACAAGCACACACACATATATATATATATATATATATATATATATATATATATATATATATATATATATATATAACATAACGATATAAAATGTTTATATGTGATAGAAATTATTACAAGGATTTGAGAAAATCATAATGAAGTAATTCATCGCGTCTAGAACAAGCCTCAACAGAAAACAATGGACGGTCGTTTCGTCCTATATTTGCGTCTCATCAACCACTACCAAGAATTGAAACCCGGACAGTTACTTTATAAGGCAAACGTCATACCAACTGGTCCAACCCAACGGGCATCGGTGACGAAAAAGTAGCGAATTAGACTCGATAGAGCGCCGCTCGATCAAATATTCCGTGGTGGAACTCAGATGAGTATCCCGTACCCACGAGCCACGACTACTATCCCCAAGCCGTTCCATCCAGAGCATTAGAAGTTCAAGGATATACAATTGACAGAAATCACAAGTGATAGAAATTATTAGGAGGATTTGAGATAATTATAATTAAGTAATTCATCGAGTCTAGAAGAAACAGGTTTCGTCCTAAATATTGGGAGTCATCAGCAGTGTGCATTCACTACCGAGAACTGAAACCCGGACAGTTACGTTATCAGGCAAACGTCATACCAACTGTACTAATGGGCCTCGGTGTCGATGAGGTAACGAATCAGACTCGATATAGCGCCGATCGATCACATATATTCATCGGAGATTTTTTACTTTTACCCATAGGACTGTGCCCCACGAGCCACGACAGAATTCAGAAAGCATTGGACGGCCGTTTCGTTCTATATTTCGGACTCATCAGCAGTGCGAATCCACTACCGAGAATTGAAACCAGGACAGCTACGTTATGTTAAATGTTTATATATCAAGAACAATATTGTCGGAAAATGGACAAAGCGGAAAAAATTTTTCGTATGACGCGTAACAAATTTAGTCCTAAAGGACGAAACGCGTTACACAAAATATTTTTTCCACTTTGTCATACATTCCCCATATATATATATATATATATATATGCTTGATTTATTCAAAATATCCACATATTCATGAGGTGCATATTCAAATAAGTTCATTTAGGCGATGGCGTCTCCATTCTCAATTGTATTAGTGTACAAATTGTTCGTTGAATAAAATCGAACTGTCGTTTGAACAATATGTCTGCGTCGAAGCTCTTATTTATTTCATTTGGCTTCTTCGGTGAGACTCTCTAATAGAAAATGTATTCCGCATTAAAAATCATCGATATTCAAATAACTACAAAAAATATAGAATCCGGTTGTTGCTCCTTCATTCTCCTCCTTCCCGGCCAAAATAAAAGAAATTCTATAAAGAGTATATTATATATAAAATCCAATTTGTGTGGTAAATGCGCCAACTTCAAGATTTTACAAAACCTTTGCGTCGAAGAGGAACGCCTTCCAAACACATCATAAACACATACTTTTATTATTCAACACTCCAAAGTAAGCAAAGCATTTAAACACAAGTTACACTCTGACAATTTTAATATATATATATATATATATATATATATATATATATATATACATATATATATATATATATATATATATACATATAAACCTTTTCAATATGCTACAATCAGATATATGTACCATTATTCCCCTCCCTTTACTTTAACTTCCTTTAAAAATTTAACGAGTTATATTAGTTTCATAATTAGAATACAAAATAGCTACTTGCTTACAGTTTGTATCAATTTTCATGTTTGCCACATATGACCTTGTCTCGGTCTATTTTTCAGATCATATCATCATCTTGTATTTATTTTTTAGATTAATTCAGAATATCCGTAAGTCTGACACCTAATAAGTGACTGAGCGTTGTGACGTCGTCCCCCGGACGCAGCGCCGACTGTGTCGTTCTATCCTGATCTACCACAGCGCTAGTTGTGACGTCCCCAAACAGCACCAATTGTGACGTCTTCGCCGCGGCGTCAGCTGTTCGCTCCTCGCTGCTCCGAGTGTCGCTGCTCCAAACGTGACGTTCTAACCCTTTGGTGATTCGGGTAGGAATCTGGTTAGATTGATACCAGCCTCGCCGTTCCCAACCTGCTTCCAACGCCTGGTTACCAGGGTAACTGCACTGATCTCTAGTCTGCCTACCCACGGTGTGAATTGATCTTAGACAGACGAGATCAAACAGGGGTTGGGGCCGTAATGCAAGCTGAGTTCAACGGGGGTGATAACATACAAATATGTATAAAAGAAAATAAAATGAAAACTCACAAAGTTCAAAGTATCAAAGAAAAAGGTAACAAACTTTTTATGTCTATTTGTCCGGTACATAGGACTATGTCTACTTCCCGACCCGTTCTGTGGATTGTGGCACGACGCTTTCGCTAGGCAAATTCTAACGCTTCAAGTTGTCTACTCTCTAAGAAATTTGTGTTTCGGTGTGTCTTTGGACGAAAGTCGAAAAACTTATTTCTGTGGTCTGGTCCTAAGTCGCTCTTCAAACTACTTGTTCTTGGTTGAAGAAGAGTCCAAAAGTGTGCGTGAATCTTGGTCAGCTATCTTGATGCGGTTTCAACACTGGGCGCTTATCTCTGCTTGTCGACCGGGGCTCAAAACTTCTCGCCAGGGTCCACGGCTGAACTCAAACTCTCCAGAGTCTGAGTTACTGGGCACTCATCTCTGCCGCCGGTGCGCGAACGAACTTCTTCTCGCCAGCTTGGGTCGAACGAACTTCTTCACTCAGGCCAGACGAACTGGCCTCTTCTACCCGCTAGGGGGCGAACGAACTCGGCTCGCCGTCCGCGGCTGTACTGATTTCTGTCGGTTGGGGTCTCGCTTTTATTGACGCCGTCAAAACTGGGGTGGGTCTGTCGGCGCCCGGGGTTCCTCGATATTTCTAAATACGTATCCACCCTTCTTATTTCTGGTTAGGGATTTTCCACTCTTTTCCATTTTTGGTAACTCTTTTCTCACTTCCACTCTCTTACCGTGCTTCTGAGGGGCGTGCACTACCTTCCCCACTTCTTCGTATCGGCTTCTCCCACTTACACTCTGATAGAGGCGTCGACTGATTTTCTTCGTGCGTCACGTGACCGCTCTCGGCCAATGAGGTCCTGGTCGGTATCTTTCCTCCTCCTTCGTGCGTCATGTGATCCACTTGGCCAATGACGTCTTAGTCGGGCGTGATCAACCCGTGGCTTTGTTTTAGGAAAGAAATACCTTGCTTAACAAAAAAAACTAATTAAATCGCCCTTATCATGAGCGGCCGATGGGACACTCTCGGCTTTAACACGTGGCGTTCATCAAGCAGTTTATCGCTAATTGGATATGAACTAAGAAAGAAATTTTCCTAGCCTACCTGGCGTCTCTAAAGCAAAAATAAATACATTTCATTTTCCTTTCGGCCCAAGGGTTGATAACAAAAATCTTTATTATCACAGGGCAAACGTTTATTCTGTCAAAAGAAAGAAAAATTTAGCCAGTGAAAACTTCTTGTGTGGGATTTTTTTAACACAGGGAAGACTGTGTTTCGTCAATGTTCAACAATGGATTTCTTTTTTTTGGGTGACATCTAATAGATAACAAAATTCCATTTTTCGTGGACAAGCGGAAATCGGTCAACGCTTGTTCGTAGGTGACCTAGATATTTTCGACATCTGATATCTATCAACAATAACCTTCCTCCTCCTCCTTTCCGTCTCTTAAGCCGTGTGTGTGTGTGTTCGCCTATGACCCGTCTCGTATTACTTTTTCTTTCTTTCTTCTTCGTTTTCTTTCTTTCTCCCAAATCGCTTGAATGCAAAGAAAGAATTATTCTTAAAACCTAAAATATTTTTCGGCCTTAAATAATTATCAAATGGTTGATAAACCGTAAAAAAGCAAATCATATATCTATAAATATTTCTTTCAAATCGTCCGGGTGCATGGTGCCACAGCGTAAACCCACAATGGTTAGTTTAATTTTGATTAGTCGTTGGTCCTCTGTTCTCTTACGTAAAAAAAAAAGGTGGAATTTTGCTTTCGAAATTTAAAAATAATATATTACTCACCAGTCATTTACCATCACCTGAGGAAGTACAATTCTAGTACTGAAACTTGAAAGCTATTCTGCAGCGATATATATATATATATATATATATATATATATATATATATATATGTACGTATTTTTTAGGCAATTCACCCCAAGCAAGCAAGGCGGGAGTGCCATTAGCACGCAAGGGGTTACAGAGGATTGAGAACAAGAGTAAAGAGGCATGTTTGAGAAAAGGATACAGAGAAGGACGGGGAACAAGCTTAGGGTGTCTGATGTCGACTGACATTACACTTGAATATTTGAACATTATAGTCATCAGGGAAACAAGTAAGGGGAAGGGAGTTTCACAGACAGGAAGTGCAGGAGAAGAAGCTGTTTGGGAAGAAGAGACGGTTACATTTAACCGTTTTAACAGTGAAAGGGTGAGCCCGAGATGGCAGCCTGGTGGCACGTTTAAATTGATGTAGTACGGGAACCAGCGAAAGTAACTCATCGGAACAGTTGCCCTGAAAATATTTGTAGGAGAGACAGAGGAAGGCAACAGTACGTCTGTAGGATAGCGATTGCAGATGCCAGGTCAAGAACTATCATCTTGCATATTCGTCTCTGGATTTGATTTATATAACATGGTTTTTTTTAATCTTATAATAAATTATATATATATATATATATATATATATATATATATATATTTGTGAAAATATATAGAAGATAGGAAAGAACTGGTTACGTAGATCCAAAGTTCCTTAGTATTTTAGTTATTATTTTTTTAAAAATAGGACTCAATACAAATGTAGAGCATAAATATAATTATTTATTTAAAAATATGATTCAACTCGCGACATAAGAGGTCTCATGTTTCTAAACAAGAGCCGTTTTGAAACATGAGACCTCTTATGTCGCGAGTTGGAATCATATTTTAAATAAATAATTATATATATATATATGATACTAATAATCTTATAAATATAAGCAGCTATACTCGTCCGACAAAACCTTAGGTGTAAAAGAACAAACCAATACCCAAGGGGAAAAAAGGTAAACAAGAAAGAACTAAGAACATGTATTTCCGGCGAAAATAATCGTCTAGAATCAAAGTTCAGAGTCCAAAGAAAAAAAAACCTCCGACACGAGTAAAGTAAAAATAACTAAGCAAAGTGCTCAATACGCCAAGTAAAGCAAACTAAGTAAACCTAAAGAGCCAGACAAACCTACCTAGGTTTCACCTACGCGGATCGTCAGGGTATATATATATATATATATATATATATATATATAGAGAGAGAGAGAGAGAGAGAGAGAGAGAGAGAGAGAGAAAGAAAGAGAGAGAGAGATAAAGAATCAAAGGTGGACCAAATACATCAGTGAACCTTTTTACAATGCTGGGAAGAAACATACTCTTGAAAATATGGAAGAACCAGAAATTCTAAAAGTTGAAGTTGAGTTAAGATTAATTAAGATTAGTACTGAAGAAGATGAAGAGGAACAAAGCGGCGGAGAATCGTTGCAGAAACACTGTCAGCCTTAGACGACTTCAGCATCGGCAAAACCACAGAAGCAATAAACGAAATATAAAGCAGTGACGACATAACGGAGGACCTCACTAAACCCATCTTTTTAAAAGTGTCTCGGTGCAAAAAAAAAAACAAACTGCGAGCTGCATCGGACAATCAGTTAAATGAGCCACCTACGAAAATTAATAATTTGAATCCTGACGAAAAAAGTGCGAAGCAGAACCGGAAAATAGGACAAGAACAGTGCGGGTTTGTCAAGGACACGGGAACAAGGAATGTAACATTTATTATTAGAATGACACCACAGAGCGAGGTGCAAATGCAGGCGGATGTGCGCATAGGTTTTATAGATTATATCAGCAGCAGTAACATGCATTGTCTCCAATTTCTCCACTGAGAATTGTCCCAAGGTACAATAACATTGTAGATTAAAGTTCTAGTTCATAAATTTGGTTTTATAGTAATTTCTTGGCCAGGCAGTTCTTACTTGGACTCAATGAAAACCGGTGGGCTATAAAAAAGTAGTACTAATAAGATCTACATGAGATATCCTTAGATATACACTGCGGAGCGAAAACGTTATGCATAAGAGATAAAAGAAAGGATTCAGGTCGAAAATTCCCTAAAGATTACGCGGATCGAGGCATATTTGATGAGAGCCGGCAGCACAACGAACCAAACACTGTGATAACAACAACAAGGATGCGGATAATAGCCCATATGTAAATAATGTAAATGATAATAATTCTTCATCCCAGAATTCCAGATCAAAAGTACTAAAAGTTCAGACTGAACGTGCTAAAAATTCAGACAGAAAGTACTTTAAATTCAGATCGAATGTACTAAAAGTTCACAGAAAGTACTAAAACTTCAAACAGAAAGTATTAAAAATTATGACTGATAGTACTAAAAGTTCAACCTGAAATTACTAAAAATTAACATTGAATGTACTAAAAAAAAAGGAAAATATCGTTTGACTCAAATAAATGTGTAATTGATGCCACACAACGAGGGTCATGTGACAGCCAAAAGTTGGAAACTTTGTAGAATACGCGGCGTGTAGAAGTTCCAACCTTCGCTACAGGATCGCTTCGTTGCGTCGCATTTGTAACATTTACGCTCTCACCGTCCTAATGCATCATTCAAACGATTCCTTTCATTTAATTCTTATTTGCCTGGAAGATCACATAATTTTACATGTCTCTTCTTCGCTCTTTAATTCTGTTATGAAGAAAAAGGCGGCCACTACCAACTCCACTGCATATCCATCTGGATCCCCCTGTCTTTTTCGGCAACAGTCTGAACCACTGGACCGCCATTCAATTGTCTTAGTTTTCAATATCGTTACAACGAAAGGTACTCGATGGACGACAAAGAGTTACTTGTTATCCTCGGCACTAGTTCGCCTGGAGCCACTGAAATCGTGTTTATTTGATTACTTTCCCTCACTAATGCATGACATCGCTGTTCAGAAATGGAGCCGTTAAGAACTTTCTGCATCCTTCCTGTTGACCCCCAGGCGTAAAATTCTTCACCCTTCGATTGTTCGAAGCTCACTGGTAAGGTCAGTCGAACGGCCCGGTCTGCTTTATTGCTTATCCCGCAAGAAGGGATATGCAAACATTACACTTTGAATACCAACTTAGACCTTTATTGCAGACGGTGGGAGGGCTTTCAGAAGACAGATGAAGGGAGGGTTACCTAAAAGAAGAATTATTGCTCTGATGGATAAAGGCAAGGCTCATTCAGTAAAGACGTCAAAATTCTTTTTTCTCGTTGTAAAACCTCTACTGTTTCTAAATTCAAATTTTGGTTCAACGATACTCTCAGTGTCACTGGATTTTTAAAATGCTTTACTGACAGTTGTCGATGTGCAGGTAGTGTAAAGGTATTGACACAGAAAGTGGAATGGACGAACCTAGTTCAAATTCCGCTGTATTTACGTTGAGAAATGTAGGAATCCGTATCGTCTCCTCATTCCCAGCTATGTAAGAAATGGTAATGTAGATAATGCCAACCACTCTTAGAAAAGGAAAACAACATACGAGCTCATGGTGCTTATTGGAAAAATGCAACTATCTCAACCACTATGCAGCCTCTTATATATGTAGAATGTGATTGAATCGAAATTAAAGCCAATCAGAAAGTTTTGATTTAAGAGGAATTGATCTGCAGTGATGCCAATATGTACTGGATACTTCCAAAGAGGTACCAAAGTAAGATTTGTACTTGGTTTAACAGGAGATAATCAAAGGACCTAGATACATCGAAGGGTTGACCTAGAAGGTAACCTGTAGAAGGTAAAGTGCGTGAAAAGCGAAGAAAAAATCTTCAAACACAGCTCTACAAATTTAAATAATTTTATTACTGAGTATGAAAATAAACTTTACTTTCAAGTTGAAAGAAACAAATTACAAAGTTCCTCCCAAAGTTCAACAATGTTTTTTTTATAACACAAAATAAATGAACTA
The DNA here is from genome assembly GCA_903632075.3 of Acanthosepion pharaonis. Classification (NCBI taxonomy): domain Eukaryota; kingdom Metazoa; phylum Mollusca; class Cephalopoda; order Sepiida; family Sepiidae; genus Acanthosepion; species Acanthosepion pharaonis. Next base: position 3,532,002 of record CAHIKZ030001335.1, on the reverse strand, counting down.
TTTATATATGTAGAATGAAACATATGTGTGAGATTGTCACGGGAGCAAACAACGTCCATGTTATGTGTATGTTGCGTAAATATAAAAGTAGGATATCAGCTAATATCAACGCAAATGACAACTAAGCCGGAATATATTGTAATTTTTGTTATATTTGTCGCTTGGGTATTTTCGTAATATAAACTATGCAAACTGATCTCTGAAAATATTTTTAAAGTAAGAAATAATTTACAAAAGGAACTTTAGCACTCAATAAGTTTTTTGATGAGACAAAAATTTGAGAAATCAGTATTACTTACATCCTTGTCGAAGATATATTAAAGACTAATTTATTAATTTAAGTTACGCTATTAATAGTTAAAATAAAACAATTATTAAATTCAGAAGTTTTATTGGTTAATAAATATATTTCCCTATTTTTAATATTGATTTTTAAGAGGGAAAAACATTGTTAATCATTTTCGTGGGTGTGAGCATTCATTTTTTTCAGCATACGACACAGAAATGTTTATCTACTTGTTCAAAGCTTTGCGATGTATCTGAAAAAAAAACTCGCTGATTGGTCAATAAATGCTAATGTGGAAATTTGAATTTTACGTTCGTGCAGTACTATTTTTGCACACAATTTAGATCTTAGTGATACTACTTAAAAGTATTGATTTTTTTTTACAATTTTTAACTGGGTTCTACCAGCCTCATAGTCAACTAGTGCAGAATTGGACCTTAAAGGATGCCGGTGGTTGCACCAATATAAAACAAGAAGTAAACTCATGTAAACTTAAGATATATACACGGAAGCTGATAACAAGTTATATAAATGCCCGATCAACCTGTAAGAAAGAAGACTTTGTTGCATACTCGTGAGACTATCGAAAGTTTGAAGAAAGTCTCCGGCCAAAAAAAACAAAAAAAAAAAACATATTCTCCACGGTAGACGTTAATTTATCGGAAACCACTTGTTAATAATCAAATATTTTAAGCAGGAAAAACTGGTTCTCGTATTTTTCTCAGAAGATACTAACGTCTTGTATATTTATTACGTTGGCTGAGCTTTATACAGTGACACATGGAAGGGAGATTATGTTGAGCCAATTATCAAACGAAAGAAAATCTGGCGAGAAAGTCAGGATATAAAATATTGGTTTCTAATTAAGTTCCAAAACCAAAAAAAAATGCCGCCTTATTCTTTTATGTCAAGTGCCCCTTCAAGTAATATTTATTTCCTTACTATCCATCCCTAAAGTCCGTTAGGTAGGTTACTCGATGTTTCCTCTGACCCTCTTGTGGTCAGTATATCATGTGAGTGTCAAATTCTCCAAGCATTCTTTCCTCATTTTGTGTCCCAGAAATTTAAACTAATTCTACTTGTAAATACTAGTGTCCTTCTTGTTCTCATTATCCTTTAAGTTATTAATAAATAATATAAGTAATTTAAGTTCCCAATACTTAAATTACTCTTAAATTACTTTTATAAATGTAAGTATTTTAAGAGACCTTGATTATTTATTATTAAATCGTCGTCATCCCTCCGTCTCTAGAGACGATGGAGTAGCGAAGTGCGCTACGAGCCTGGGCGGGATATATGGAGAACTAGAGCTGCCCAGACGTCTAGTTCCCGCTCTCGGCCTTGTTAGCAGAGTCGAAAGGAGACGATAAACCAATACAGTTTGGTACCAGCACGGCTTCAGGAGTTGCCAAGGTAGGACAAAGTGCCATCCATCCGCCTTAGGGGCTCCACTCCGGATTTGAATTCAGAGTTGTCCTTCTCCTAGACCAGTTGCCATCCAAGGCTATAGAACTCAGTCTGTCCTGCTATTTACCCATAGATGGAGGGAGAAGAGGTTTCACATTTAGCACGTAAGTGAATGTAATGGATTGGACTGGAATTCGAACTCGGCTCTCCGATTCCTCAATCCAAGCCGCTATCCATTACTTCACCGTGCCTTATTAAATAATATATCATTATACTAATAGAATAATATTAAATAAATTTTGTCATTAATTATTAAATATTAAAATTAAATTTTCTTAAATATAAATCTTTAATTATTGTATTAGAAATTAAATTATTTCTGATACAATAAATATTACTCAAAATTACTGCGGAACACTTTATTGTCAAAGATTCTGTTTGCCGTGATATACGTTAAACTGTATAAATATATGTATAAATATATGTATTATTATTATTATTATTATTATTTTATGTTATGTTTTTATTTAATTCCAGAGAAATCACACTTACCTCCATTTCAATAAGAATTTACGACACAATACTTCTAAAATACAACCTGCAGCAGAGACGGTGCTCCGAAAAAATCAAAACAGCTTCCGGAAAAATAGATCAACAGTTGGACAAATCCTGACTGTTCGGTAGATTATTTGAGGGCGTCAGAAAAAAGAATCTACAGACCGCCTTACTTTTTGTAGATTTCTTCAAAGCTTTTGATTCTGTTCAAAGGGGGAAAATGTAGAAGATCTTTCTGGTATATAGCACCTCCACCCCTAAAACAGTAGCCGCTACAATAATGCTATACAAAAATACCAAATCTTTTGTTACATCTCAGAGGCACTAACTTCTTTGACATTAAAACAGGGGTCCTTCAGGGTGACATCTTTGGACCTTTTCTCTTTGTTATTAACCTTGACTACGTATTCACTCGACAAACACCACCATCTGGTTTTTATTTTATAACCAAGACTCTTAAGTCGATATCTTGCAAAACGGTTGATCGATATTGACTATGAAAATGCTATAGCTATTACTGGAAATCTGATATACCCGACAACCTCAAACAGAGATTCTTTCTGGCTACTATAGAGGCGGTTTTAATGTATGGTGCCGTCCCTGAGTCTAAGGTTGATGGAGCCTATACCCGGATGCTGAGAGCTATGCTTACATCCCTTGGAGACAACTTCCAAATAACTGCAGGTCTATGAACGCATCCCTGCTGTTTATACAATCTTACGTGAATGCAGAACGCGTTGTGTAGGACACTGTCTGGCAAACTTGCGGGTAGTCTATCGTTCTGGACATTTATCCATGAAACAAGACGGATTGGTCCACCCAGCAATCAGCGACATTGACCAATTATGTTATGGCACAAAATGCCATCATAATGATCTCACGAACGCAGAACCATGATCGTTGTAATAGACTCACGAATGTCACAGCTAGGTCGACCGAATAATAATATATAAATGGCGCATATTGAAGTATTTAAAAAGAAAGATACATAAAAAATGTACTTTGACTGTTTATATGAATTTGTTACATCAAACGTCCGAATTAAAAAAAAAAGTAACAGTTGCATAAATATACACAGGACAATGTTTGAAAACAAAATGTACCAACATTCAATAGTACTTGGGAAGGAAATAATATAAAATAAATTAATTTTGGAAAATTTACCAATAATAAAAACTACTAAATCACAAATATATATATATATATATATATATATATATATATATATATATATATATATATATATATATATATATATATAGTTTATGAAAAACTAGGTAATCCGTATGGGTAAACCTAAGGAGGATAAAATCCAGAGAGCTCAATGTAAATCCAGAGCAAATAATTTAAATAAAACAGACCACTTTAAGGTTCCATGTAATAAATTATTTCACCACAGCCATTTTTTTTTTGTTGTTATTGTTTGGAAGTAAAGTCTGATGATCCGCAGTCCTTTTAAAAGGGCAGTGGTGAAATAATTTATTACATGGAACCTTAAAGTGGTCTGTTTTTATTTAATAATATATATATATATATATATATATATATATAGTTGGATTGATGTGAGTTTGTGACCCTGGGTTTCACGCTATTTGGGATCATCAGACAAAGTGATTAATTTTTCAATTTTGGATTTATATATGGTTGCGTGTATCGGTGTTTTTATGGTAGTGAGATGAAAAATTGTCGTCGGAACGCCACTCATATTTACGCAAACATACATGAACGCAATGTATATCCATTGACTACACAATCCAACATTGTATACAGCGACCAAATGCGTACGTATGTACGCAACGACACATGGATGCGTATATATGCCCAGTCCCACACTGTTCACATATGTTTATGTTTGTGTGAGCTCCAATGAGTGAGCGGTTGTGTGTATATATGTCTGCGCACGTCAATGTGTGAATGAGAAGCTGAGTTCGAATTTCAGTCGGGTCCGTTACATTCTCTTACGCGCATTTTACCTTCGAAAAGAATCAGTCTATTATTACTCCCCTCAGTTATGGGTTAAATAGTGGGACCGAACGGATCCTCTAGCCTTGGTTGACAACTAGTCTACCGGATAAAGTAACAGCAGCCTACTACAGGAAATCTTCTACCAAGTAAGTCATGAATTGAAAAGTAACCTGACAGCCAAAGCGTGCATCATGCATGGCCCCTAACGAAGGAACGAGTTTTACATAGATCCGCTTCTTAATGTCTAATAATAATGGCTGATCTCTAATAAGTCGCTATTTCCATGGTACAGTTTCCAAATGAGCTCCATTCTTCATTTCCACCAGTTCAGACCTTCACAGCTAAGATATGCCACACCAAAACTAAGGAGAATCATTCTAAGATTCTGGATGTAAGTAGGAAGTTCTACTCAGATAGTTTTGTCCTATAAAATGACACTTTGTTGAACTTTCTGCAACAATCTTAGCCCCTTTAAGTCAACTGGTAATAGTTTTCTGTCCTCGTTATTTACATAATCTTTACTTCCTACCCCTTATTTTTGATTTATATCACATACCTCATTCACTATTACCATTTTAATAGTATTCATCGATCTTGATTGGCTCTTGAATTCGGTAAAATTTAGTATAAAATTTTAATCCTTGAATAAAATTTGCTCATAGATATGTATGTATCTGGAAAAAATATTGTACCGATGTAACAGCAAAATTTCCAAATCGTATAAGAGCATGGGATAATCGTCCATCCCATAAAATTTTTAATATCTAAAAAACAAAAACACTAAACTAATTGAGTTTCTTCTTTTACCAGATTTTAACCATCTCGGCACTATTTGTTGTAAGAATCACTGAAAAATCCTCTGACTTATTCAGCTAGGAAGAGAACAGGTTAAAATCGTTTTGTGACAGTACACTATGTATCCCCAACTGAGCAATGGTGGGAGGAAAAATATCATTCAGGCCTTCAATAATGGTACCAACATTCATACTAGCTTCCATTTTTAAATTAGATTCAAGAACCACCAAGAAAATAGTGAATACGTTTAAAAACAAGAGCGAACATTGAAGAGGAAGACTGGATCAGGAGATCACAACAGGAAGAGGGATCATCATTTCAACTTAGAGCTAAATAAATTCTTATTTTTCAAAGTAGAGTTCAATAGCGTTTTAAAAACCTCAGAGAATTCCAGCAAGATATCTTTAACCATTGCTAAGATACAACAGTTCAAAGCTTAATCAAATAATTTGACAATTTTGTTGTTACACGATTTGGTCAATTTTGCTGTTACACCCGGTATATACAAGGTGCGGCAGAAATACCTCCAACATTTTAAGTGTTGAAAAAAAAAAGACAAAGGTAACTGCTATTAAAACAATTATTTCAATGTTGTATAAACAAAGGGCTAAAGCTTTCATTGTTTAAATGACATCTTTCAAATGATGGCCTCCATTTGCCATACACTCTTGTAGACGATTTATAAAGTTTTCCATCAAGTTCGTGCGCTTCGAGGTCTTCCAGGTGGCTTTCTTTTAAATACTAAACTGTTCAATACATAAAAATATCGATTTTCGATTCGGAACTCCATCATTCCGACGTAACATGAAATGTGCACGAAAAGCTGTCCGTGTTGCAATTACAGAGTCACTAGTCTTTAAAAAAAGTTTCAGCAACAAACACACTGTGTTCCTCGATCCAAGCCATGATCTTAACTGATGACATTTGAAAAGAATGGTAAGACATTTACTAGATGAAGACATGATTATTACATGCCTAAGTACATTTGTACCACCCAGGTGTCAGTGTAAAATGTGGGAGGTCTTTCTGCCTCACCCTGTATAAGTTCCGATAGTATCCACGAATTCAGGTATTTCTAGGGTCTTAAATAACTCTTCCATTGATAAGAGAAATTACTTCACGTTTATAGATCCCCATTGTTTTTTTTTTTTTAAGTGATGAACGGCGAGTGTTAATTATATCTTTGTAATTAGTAATTGGGAATAGATTCAGAGTTTCTATCTAGCGGACAAAGACAATTAAATTCAGACAAAGGTTTGAAACTGTAACTGAGACAAAAAGAATATGTTTGCATACAATAAGATAAAACAATTGATATTTTTATATGATAATCGAGATATCAGATGCAACAATTTATTTGTATTCTGTTTGTTTATTATCTAAGCAATCCTAAATGAGCGGACGGTGTCCTATTTTTCTTTTTTCTTTTTTTTTTTTCAGAAGCGATTTCACCCCAAGCAAGACAACAAAACTACTAAGACACAAGGGTGTTACTGGGTGTGGAAGAATTAGAAAACAGAAACTTTACTAAGATGTAAGAACAAAAGAAGAGTAATCGGAGGGATAGTAGAAAGCGAAATTTTACGAATACATCTCGCCAATTTAGTTGTATATCGGCGCGACCTCGTCACCAGTCTAATACTATGCTTAAATTCATAAACAGCGCATCTGAACAGTTGCTATGGAAGTATTTATAGAAAAGACACAGGGAGGCAACTTTACGGCGATGGGGAAGTGAATGAAGCCGAAATGCCAGATCAGGTTCATTAATATCTTAAAACAGTGCACAATACAGAGTAGAGCAAATAGTATTTATTCCAAAATTATGACATAAGCATGTTATAACATCACTATAAATACGGCCATTTTGTTCCAACACTTCTTGTGTCTTGTCACGTGATGGTGTTGTTTTGCAATCAACACCCTCACTTTATAAGACACCAAGATGTTATAACATAATTATATTATATTTTTTTAATAAATACCATATATATATATATATATATATATATATATATATATATATATATGTACTAAAAATATAGTTGTAATGTATACTATATTTAAGGGTAAAAGTGCTCAATATCAGAGAGAGAGAGAGAGAGAGAGAGGGCGCATGTATCTATAAAAATACAACAGTCTAGACTGGGGTTAAAACCGAGCGGCGACAGTGTTTTATCCTTGAACTCAATCTCAGGCCTTAAGATTGAGTTCAAGAATGAAAGAAACTGTCACAGAATCAGATAGATAGATAGATAGATAGATAGATAGATAGATAGATAGATAGATAGATAGATAGATAGATAGATGTGAACCGACATACATAGAGAGAGAGATGTGAACATAGATATATGCACATATAGAAATAGATAGAGAGAGAGAGAGATGGACAGACATATAGATAGATAGATAGATAGATAGATAGATAGATAGATAGATAGATATAAACAGTCAGATAGAGAATGAGTGAGAGAAACAGAAGGTGAACATAGATACATGCACACATACATACATACATACATACATACATACATACATACAGATAGATAGATAGATAGATAGATAGATAGATATAAATACATATATAGGTATGAGCAGTCAGATAGAGAATGAGTGAGAGAGAGAGAGAGAGAGGGGGGAGAGGAGGTGAACATAGATATATGCACACATGCATGCATACATATAGATAGATAGACAGATAGATAGATATGAACAGACATAGAGAGAGAGAGAGAGAGGTGTATATAGATATATGATATATACAGATAGATAGATAGGTGAACATACATATATGTATATATGCATATATATATATATATATATATATATATATATATATATATGTATATATATATATATATATATATATATATATATATATATATAAATAAAAAGAAAGAACAGTAAGATAAAATCCGGTGTTCTTATAGATATTTTATTTTTACAAAATAGTGCAATGTAAATTTATATATATATAAATATATAATTAAGCGAAAATAACCATATTTTAAATCAATTAATTTATAATATATATATATATATATATATATATATATATATATATATATATATAAACTGAGAGTTACAGATAGCTGAATAGATATATATAAACAGAATAAGATAAATAGATGGAGAATTTCTGTTGTTCTGTCAGAGTTCAATCATACCTAAAAGAAGATATGTTAAATCACTGTATACATCAATCGTTCCTGATCAAAAGGAAATCCTTGAAATAAAGAAAATGAAACAAAATGAACGAGAAAAAGAGAATGCTAATTTTAAAAAGGAGAAACTCCAACAGAAGCAGATAAACGAAGAAATGTCCGTCTATTATTAGAAAAAAATATTCATCGTTTTTGTAAATAAATTCCGACAGAAAAATAAATCTTATCAAAGATATTTGTTATTCAACTTCCTTTCGAATCGCTTTTATTTTTTATTTTAGTTTATCTTTCTCTTTGCTCTTCTGTCAAATATTTCACAAGGTACTTTTTTTCAATTCTGTTTCCCTTATTTATTCACTCAAATTCTCTTTCTTCCTTTAATGTAGGTTTCATCTGTGTTGATTTGCCAAAGAGCAAGGCTTTTTTCCATAGAATGTGTATTTCACAACAGCCATCTTGGCAAGCGATAAAACATTTCACAGGAAGGAAGAACGAAAATTAATGAGAATCATCAAAATACTTGCAGAAATAGCCGACCTTGCTTCCGTGATATTTGTATTTTCAAATAAATACACTTTCATCTGAACACAACATAATGGTCGTTGGCGAGGAATAATGGGACTAGCGTGTCAAGTTCGAATCCAAACCACGGCCACTATGTTCACTGGCGCAAAAATCCTCCTGAAAATCAATCGCTTCTCCCTACCCGCCCAGGTAAAAGCAAAGGGCGTGAAACCCAGGGTCACAAACTCACATTAATACAACTAAATATCATATTGATGCTGATATTGAGCGCTTTCCAATAAGTAGCACGCATATACAATATATAAATAATATATATATAAAATTATATATATATATATATATATATATATATATATATATATATATATATATATATATATATATATAAATGGACAAAGTGCGACAGTTATTTAAAAAAAAACATAAATATTTGTATCTATAAAAAGAACATATAAACATAAAAAAATGTCTTAAAGTAATTGTCGGACTTTTTCCATTTCATAATGTGTGACGTCATTTGTTTACATTTGGATACGCATTGAGCAGATATGAACGAATGAGAGAAAATCACGGAGAATTGTGTTTAAAAACAGTAAAATCGACTTTGCTGATAGAACGCTCCTCTGTGGCTCAATCGTTTAAGGCATGTCTAGCTATATGACGGTTCCGTATAGGATACAGGTTCGATTCCTGTCGGAAGACGCATATTTTGTATCAAAATTTCTCGGACTTTCAAGCGGGTAATGTTGTTAATACTGTTTATTATAAACAGAGCATTTGCTTAAATATTTGTATCTATAAAAAGAACGTATAAATATAAAAACAATGTTATATATATATATATATATATCAGCTAGGAGTTAATTGCAGTTCCGACTGAGCTATCAGGTTTTGGTTACCAACCAATCAAGAATAACAGGACTGGATTCAAAGCTGGTTGAGTGAAATTCACTGGGGAACACGTATTTTATTGAATGATATCTGTCGTTTGATTCTATGTAATTTGGCTGAGCTGAATATGAATTTCAACTCGGTTTGGCTCTATCAGTTCCTCATTCTTGTCAGCAGCCTGTTTGCCATTTTTCAGATTTTTTTTCCAAATTGGGACTAACAAATTAAGTCATATATTTTTTTTTAATTTCATGAATACACGCAGTTTAAATTACAGTAAATATCACATAATGATAGAAATAAAAAAAAAAAACAGAGATGTTGCTCTCACTGTGGCAAAAATTATTTTACAAGACTTTCTAACGTATTTGCTTGTTGATGGCAGGGTCTCTTTTCAAGCACCAGCTTTAATCAGCAATTATATCAGAATCCCAATGGGCTTGGTACCGTTCCTCCATTAATTTTGATATTTTGGTGGAATCTCTCGCCTTGTTCGTAACTTACATCACCTAAATTAAGTGGGAATTGTTCAAAATGGCGATTCAAAAATGCATCTTGACGCTCATATTTCTTCCTAGTTATTTGCACTATAATTGTATAAAATGCTTTCTGTCAATCCACGAATGAGCACTAGTTATTTTTTCCGCATTCATTCATGACTTTATGAAAATTGCTATCTTTAACTAATGTTTTTATTTGTAGACCGTCGAAAATTCCCTTGATTTAAATAGGAACCTATTATGAAACAGATAAATCTATGAATTTAAACTAAAAACATGAATGAATAGGTAGAATATAAATCCCATCTAAATAAATCAACTATTAAATCACGATGACAAAATTACTCAGTAAATCATATGCCAATTCAAAAATTATCTTAATGCCGAAACTTAATCAACTGACTGATAAACTCCGAAAACAAATCGCTTTTACATATTTTAGTTGTCCCTCTAGAATATTTTACAGGAAACAGGAAAGCTTGAGAAGTTTTAGAATTCTATTATATTTTTAGTTTAATTTGCTAATATTAAAATGGATTAAAAATCACAAAATTAAAAATATTTTAGGGTGTCACATATAAAAGTATACATAATACAACAATGCCATAACAATAGGTACAAATATATAGATAAAAAAAAACTAGTTTTATAATGTGTAACAGCAAAATGACTTGGCGAATATTGAGAAAAAAAACCTTATTATGAATACGACAAAAGAGGATAGGTGTTGAGAAAAATTAGGACCTGATGGAACAAAACCGAGAAACATTTCAACGCACCAAAATTATATAAAACTATCAAATGTAATTCAATAGACAAAAATTGAAATTTGTTCCCCAATGATCAACTTCACCATAAAAGCCAACTTACGACTGAAATCACAAAGGTAATACATAGCTTGGAATTCCTAGAATAAACAAACACCTGAATAAATATTATTATTCGAGTTCAGTATATTTTATAATAATTGTGTTTAAAACTAGCTGGCAAAGTTTAATTCGCCCGGGAAAAGTTGGTTCAGTGATTGTTGTTTCATCCAAGCTGTTCTGAAATAAGCTCTATTTTCACTATCTGTTCGTATCTCTGCGATGAGGTATTATGATTACTTATATTATTTACATTATTCGGGCTGCTATGCTCATCTTCATGGCCATATTCACAACGTTTCGGTCGTTGTACGCTCTGGCTTTCTTCAGGTGATTGGAATTTCAGTCACCGGGTTAGAAGTTCTACAATCTACAACGATGGACAAAATAAAGCGGTCGGTTCGAAATTCCAATCACTTGAAGAAGGCCAGGGCGTACAACGACCGAAACGTTGTGAATATGGCAATGAAGATGAGGATAACCGTCCAAATAACGTAACTGTTCTATTTCACTATTCTCAACATTTGCTCGAGCGCAGACATAAAAAAATGAAGTTCAAAATGAGAAAAAAAGTAGTGTATACATAGATACGAACAGACATTAACATGTAACATTACTATGGCTTTAAAACTTATATATTCATATAATATATACAAATATATTAAAAGAAAAGACAAGACCGAGAAGAAAATTAATAATGTCTGCAAAGTATTAAATAGGAAAAAATAACAAAAAAGAAGCTATTTTGTTGGAGTGTTCTTTGCTTATATTTTCATATTTTTAATGTATATATTCTCATACGATATATAAATATACTAGCAGTAGAGTCCGGCGTTGCCCGGGGATGTAACAGTAAGAGATAGATCAAGTATCGATCATCATAAAGACTGAAAAATATAATTGACAAAGATTATTGTTTAAGGTTGACGTACACGCATGTCTTAATTAGTTTTTTTTTTTGTTTTTGTTTTTGTTTTTTTACGAATTGGTCAAACACAAACAAAAACATTGTTTTCAATCGTTATGAGTACCGATTGAATAGAATTTTATTATAAACTATTGAGAACGTTGACTCTTAATCGTATTTTCAAATTGATTTTGTGCAAAAACAATTGTGTTTTTCCGATGTTTGACGCTGTCAGAACCACCGCAAGGTAATTTTACGTAGTCCTGTGAAGTTTTGTTGAAATCGGTTAAAAAATGTAAGAAATCCGATCCAATATATAAACAAACAGACATACACACACACACGCAACCTGGGTTTTATAATAAGTATGATTAAAACAAAAGACAAGAAAAATATATTAATAACTGTAAAGTGTTAAATCAGTCAGTTATGTCTCATGCATGATACACGCTTAGGCGATCATGTATCTTTCGATACATGACTGACGAGGCAGATTTTTTCCGTCAGTAGTTCGCCAATTCTTTCTGCGGTAGACCGGTTGCCATCCAAGGCTATAGAACCCGGTCTGTCCTGCTATTTACAGCTTATAGCTTGAAGAAGAAGAGGATTCATATTTTGATGCCTTTATCCACTGTGCCATGTGTCCTTGAGGACACATGGCACAGTTTAGGAAGTTGTTGGTTAGATCCAGTGACAGGACCCAAAGAGTGTGAATTCATTACCCGGTTAAGGCAGTGGAGAACTTTCAGAGGTTAAATTAACAGGAGATAACTGATAACTAACATCCATCAAACATGGCACGTGGAACTAGAACAGTCTACCCCAGTGAGCGAAATAAAGGGTTCGGTTCGACATTCCAACCACCTGAAGAAGGCCTGAGCGTACAACGGCCGAAACGTTGTTATAGATATGGCGAAAAAGATGAGGACAATAGTCCGAATAATGTAAATAATGTATATAATACCTAATCTCGGAAATATAGACAGACTCTTTCTTGCTTATATTTTCATGTTTTTATTCGTATTTTTTAAATGTATATATTCACATAATATTCACATAATATATACAAGTGTATTAAAACAAGGAGGATGAAGAGCAAAGAATTGAAGAAATGTAACTTATAAATTGTTGTAATAAATATGGCGACAAAGATGAGGACAATAGTCCGAATAATGTAAATAATATCTATAAAAAAAAATTGAATCGAGTTGGTCAGTGTGGTAAAAGCAACGAGTATGATGATACTCGTTAGGTTAGAGTGGCATGATGGTAAAACTTTATTTGAAGATTTTAAGCAACGGTTTTAATTTAATTTAATTTATTTACGGTAATGTTTCTAAAAATGTTTCTTCATAGTTCTTTTATATAATTCAATGGCGAGATGGCCGCCTTTAGATCCAAGATAAACCACCGAAGAAAATCTTGTTCTTTTGTAAATCAACGCTGATCAAATCGAAAACCTGAAAGCTAATCCGAATTATTCCTGGAATAAAAGTGTAGGCAGAAACTGAAAAGGTGGGGAGAGAGAGAGAAAGAGAGAGAGAGGGGGGAGAGAGAAGGGGAGAGAGAAATATAGCGAAAAAGGAAGAACTGAAATTGTAAAACAAAAAAAAAAGAAACGAAAATAACAAATAAAAGAAAAAGAAGTAAAAACAAAATGGGAAAGACCTGCAAAATGGGAAAAGAAATGATTCTATTTTTGATGCTTTTGTGTTACTTGAAGAGAAATTATTAACAGCAGAATCAAATTCACAAACCCGTTTATAATACATCGTTTTTTTTTTCTTTTTAGGGCCTTCAATATCGAGATTTTTTTCCCGGTAATACAAACTTGTCGAACGTATGGAATGAAGAACTAAAGCTAATTACCCGGTTCAGTGAGATTGTTGCCCAAAGTCTTTGAAATAACTGAAAGAAATAAAAAAAGAATACTCAAAGTTTATCGTTTCATAGTGAAGTACATTGTAACTCACAAGAAATTCAACGAGTGAACTTGAGCCTTTATCGCAGCTGAAAATACCAACCAAAAATATCTTGATCTTGCCTGAGAACTAACAAGAATATACAATATATAAACGACAATAGTAGTCCTAGATATTAGCACACTTGCAGCGTTCTGTAAAAGCCCAGAAAAAAAAAAGAGCGGGATAATTTGAAAATCAGAAGTGGCGCTATCCAACCGACAACACGACGACCATCGGTAATAGTTCCAAAGAGATTACGAGTAAAATTAAGGAAGTCGTCATTTGATTACTAATGAAAGTTACAGATTGGGAAAAGTAAACTTGGGTGAAACACAGACGAGTCTATTCTGATGGCGGACTCAGAATTAAAACAACAAGAAATCCTAGACAAGGCAAGAAAGGATAGCAATGAGAACTAACAACAAATATAAAAAGAGAGAGAGAATATATGATCCTCAGCAAAGCAGCCAAAAATGTCAGCTTTGAACTGCAGAGATTAGAATCAAACAAGTCAAGAAACTTAGTTCTCGGGGTAGACGACGGAAACTGTGACACAGAAATCTGAAGAAGTGCCGCAACAGAAAATATTTACTTTCCAGAAACTAAGCAAAGAATTAAGATAGAATATTTTCGCTAGAAACGAAGAAAAGACTGCCGATCCTCTTATAAGATTTCATTTAACTCAATTTGAATTTTATTGGTTAATCAGCCCTTTCTGTATTATCACGACTCGAAATATATTTTGAATTGTAATAATAATTCTTTTTTTATTCCTGTGAATATTACATTAAAAACTTTTTAAGAGAATAACAATGATTTTTCTAGTTGCAAGTTCTACTGTGTAACCCATAGGTGGGGGATGGAGATGAATCCATACCTTTCCCAACAGTATCTGCCCGTAGGTGAATGTAACGCGCCATATATCACAGTGGATACTTACAGGTCCTCAAAGATTAAGAAGGAACTCAAAGCTACAAAGATGTGATTCTAGAGAAGGTTGCTAAGTATGTCATGGACAGAAGTGTTAAAGAAACTGAAAAAGGAAGATTGTGAAGAGCGGAACGGCGAGTAAGTGAGCGTATGATTCTGGTGGGGGGGAGAAAAAGGACAACGAGAGCAACCAAATGCTGGAAAATGTGGAGTGTCATGAACGGCCGCAAAATGAACATAAATTGTTTAGGCGGTAGCGTTCGGAATCAACAAATTTTGGAGTCATTAAACCCAGAAATAAAACACTGCATGTATAGAAAAAATTTAATAAAAACGATAAAATGTACCTTGTCAGTCTTGTAACGATACATATATTTAAGTGGCTTTGTTGCCATGATAGATAGATAGATAGATAGATAGATAGAAAGAGAAAGAGTGGGCGATAGAAATACAGAGATAAAAAGAAAGAGAGGCTTAGAAAGAGAGAAATACAGAGAGAGACGGATAGAGAGAGAGGGAGAGAGAGGGGGGAAGAGAGAGAGAGAGAGTATAATGACGAGGACCGAAACAAAATAATAAAACTAGCTTTCTTATTTGTTAATAAATTGCTGGTTGCTTCTAAATTTTCTTCTTTTTTTTTATAATTTCATTCCAACACACGAATAATTTAACTATTACCTCTTCAGATTTAAATAAAAAGGAATTTTTTAAAAGTTCAAAAAAAAAAAAAAGAAAACACCTATGAAAATTAAATGTCCGATCGGCGGAAGTCATTAAAAAAAATCAATTCTTTTGATTAAAACGTGTCCCATTTCGTCATTTTTTTTTTACCTTATTTATCTAACTCTTATTTTGCATTTCTTGTCTATCTTCCTTCGTCTTCTCGTATCGTCCCGCCCCGACCGTGCGGTCTTTCCTTTGTTCCCGAAAAACTATGATTAGCGTCAGGCTTAAAAACCGACTTGTACCGTCAGAACCAATCAGAAAAATCCTCAAACGTATGAAACGCACGCTTTGCTGATCCCCTGCAACCATTATGAACCGGTAAGGAAGTAAGCAAAGATATAATTTATGGGAACGTGTAATTTACTTGAGAAGCTGTTGTTATTAGTAGATGAAATTTCAAGTTGGCCTGGCGCGTCTTTGCCATTTGGTGATGAAAATGATGCGTCCTGCTCTGTGTCGTCTTCTCATCACGCTGAGTCGCCTTGGGAACAGCACGTTGGAAGCCTCTTCAAATAGGCATATCTAAATACGTTAGACCCAGATAACAACGTTGCCACAGAGTTACACTGTTTTCAGAAAGCGATATAAGTAGTTGTTACTCAGGGGTAAATAAGAAGTTCGAACATTAAGAGTAAATTCCAGAATGCGTAAAGGCTAAAAATATATGAAAAGGAGAAAATAATATACATAGGTCGCCTGATGTTATTTGCCTTTAAATTTATATATATACACACACACACACACACATATATATATATATATATATATATATATATATATATATATATATATATATATATAATATAAGAAAGTACAGTAAGATGCTTTTAGCAATTATTTTTATTTAAAAAATCAGTGCACGATACAAAACAGTAGAAGATAATATTATAATTATTATCTTTTTGTAAAAATAATATTCCATCGCGACACAGAAATTTCTGTTTCAAAACTGAAATTGAATTGTAAATCTAATTATAAGAATTAAACTCAAAATGCAGAGTTTCGTTCCATTATCAAATCCCTAGCATCGCTTGACAATGGAACCGACACTTTGGATTAAAATCCAGTTTCATTTTATAGTTAGATTTTCAATTTTAGTTTCAGTTTTGAAACATAGAAATTTCTGTGTCGCGATGGAATCATATTTTAAAAAGATAATATATATATATATATATATATATATATATATATATATATATATATATATATAGTAGTACAGTTAATAAACCGTTGGTATATAATCTAGGTGGATCCTAATAATATCAAATATTACAACTGACCCACAAAAAGAGCTCAATGTATTTATTACAACAAAGCAAATAAATTACCGGGATTGAATATGACCGACGTACTTCGCGTTGGCTGAAATAGATTTATCTCCCCACCCATATGAGGTAATTTTGGATTTTGTTGTGTATATATATATATATATATATATATATATATATATATATATATATATATATATATATATATCAAGAGTGTCTAAGATTAATTAAAGTCGTTTAACCATTACTTGGAATAAAGACATTTTGTTTAAAATGTTTACTGTTCATTGTGGTCAAAAGATTTCGTATGGAGAAGAAGTCGATTCAAATCGAACAAAGACATACAAAACCATGTAACCAATAGTTTGAGAAATCTCTTCAAATATATTTGTTTCTAATTGCGGTTGGTAAGCAATTTTCGTTGTTTGTATTTGATCCTCACAGTGTGCCCTACAATTACAGCTTTTTGCAAGGCTAAGTTAAATTTAGTGAATATCTCATCGTTGTGGTTAACAAGCGAACGTCTCAGAGGACAATGATTAACAATAATCAAAGACCTGGCCTAAAAATTGGCACGCAAGAAAAAAAAAGACGTATCCATCGTTTTTATAAAATTTATTCATTAAAATGGAGACTTGAAGGAAACAAAAACTAAAAAATTATTTGATTCCCGTTTTTCAATTTGTGCAAAAAAAAAAAAAAAAAAAAAAAAAAAATATTTGGATAAGTTTCAGTGACAGGAAAATAGAAAAAGATTTTTCATATTCATTCATTGATTACTGAATTTAATTAAATATGATATGCTTAAACTTTAATAATATGTGTGGAAATATATATATTTTTAGAAAAGAAAACTTATTTCTCGGGCTAAGTATTTCTCCTGACATGAATGGGAATAGTGATATTGAGTCAATTGCTAGATCTGCTGCGAGAAAAGTTGGTTGCCTGTGTCGTGCTAGACATTCTTTTCTCGCTGGACTCCATCTTAAACATTTATAATTCTATAATTCCACCATGGATTGAATATTACTGTCACATCTGGTCTGGTGGTCCTGCTATGTATCTAGAGATTCTTGTTTAAAGCCAAAGAAGAATCTGAAATGTGATCGGTCCTCACCTGGCATCTCAGCTTCAGTCATTTTCTCACCGCCGTAACATAGCTTCCCTGTGTTTTTTCTATAAATATTTTCATGCTAATTATTCTGATGAGATTTACTTTGGCATCTAGATTGGCGGCAATGTGTCATAACTTTACAGTTAACCTGGATAGATGTAACCGTAAGTTCTATGCTAGCATTTTCTTCACTATTTACATTATTTGGACTATCGTCCTCATCTTAGTCGCCATATTTATTACGTTTCAGCTTTGTATGCTCCGGCCTTCTTCAAGTGGTTGGAATGTGGAACTAAACCCTTTATTTTGCACACTGGTGTGGACTGTGCTGGTTCCACATGCCAAGTTTAATGGATGCCAGTTGTCAGTTATCTCCTGTTAATTCCGTTCTCTAATCGGATATTGAACTCACACTCTTTTGGGTCCTATCATTGGACCTAACTAACGCCTTTATCCACTGTGCCATGTGTCCTCAAGGACTCAAGTGTGTGAGTTCAATGCCTAGTTAGGCGGTGGAGAACTTGGAGAGGGGAATTAACAGCAGATAACCGACATCCATTAGACATGGCACGTGGAACTAGAACAGTCTACCCCAGTGAGAGAAATAAAGGGTTCAGTTCGACACCTGAGGAAGGCTGGAGCGTACAACGGCCGAAACGTTGTAATGAATATGTCAACAAAGATGAGGACAATAGTCCGAATAATGTAAACAGTGTACATAATACCGCTTCTCAGAAATATAGACAGATAGCATTTTCTTCTCTCGCAATTCTCGCTTGTGAAACACTCTTCCGACCAATTGTTTTCCAGTCAACTTTGACCTTTCAAAATTTAAATCCAATGAGAGCAATCAGGCTTGTGACTGCCCGGTCGGGGGTTCGCGCTTGTACTCGCCGTCCCTGCTTCCAAAGAATTACGGAAACAAATTTGTCTGTTTTCTACTTCTTGATGAAAAAAAAAACAAAAAAAACTATCAACCTATAGACAGTAAACACGTGTCAAAAACCCTCGGCTGTGATAGTGGGCCGAGTGTGTGATGTTTATTTAATCTTGGTTATCCATTACTCCGTCGTAATAAAATTGAAACAATCATGTAGTTTTCCGTACACCAAATAATATGGCAGTTAAGTGGATTATAATACTTCTGTCTTTTCCCGAGCGGTAAATCTTTCACTTTACAAACTTACTGTCAAGTACTGACACAGCTCCCACACACAAAGAAAACAACTTTTTGTCATTGTGGTCATCCGTACTTATCGTGTCACACAACTGACTCGTAAATTTAATTTCGACACTTGTGGATAAGGTACTATTTCCAATTAACCTGTCCAAATGTATTGACAATTATCTTATCCCTTACTGTAAACAAAGATATTTTTCAATATATCTAAAGTTTAAGGTTGTCTAATTTTTCAGAGCGAATAGTAAAATGACTAATTTTCGTCTTATCTTATTTCTATTAAGGCTAGTTTATTTTTAAATGTTTTATTACGTAATTGAAATTTACACGTTTATGAATTTTAAGACATTTTTATGTTTATACATTCTTTTTTTATATAGATACAAATATTTAAGTAAATGCTCTCTTTATAATAAACAGTATTAAACAACATTTACCAGCCTAAATGTCCGAGAAATTGTCATAGAAAATATGCGTCCTCCGACAGGAATCGAACCTGTATCCTATACGGAACTGTCATATAGCCTGACGTGCTTTTACCGATTTCGCCACAGAGGAGAGTTTCGGTAAGCAAGGTCGATTTTACTGTCTTTAAACTACAATTTTCCATGATTTTCTCACGTACATTCATATCTGCTCAATGCGTATCCAAATGTAAACAAATGACGTCACACATTATGAAATTATGAAATAAACAGTATTATTGTTAATACCGTTTATTATAAAACTGAGCATTTACTTAAATATTTGTATCTATATAAAAAGAATGTATAAACATAAAAATGTCTTAAAATAATTGTGGGACTTTGTCCATTTCATAATATGTGACGTTTATGAATATTAACATTGGGTAACCGACGTAATTTGGTTTTGAACTATAAAATCTAAATGTGCATTCTTTTTCTTTATATGTTGTTTCTCCCTCACAGGACGTAGGCGATCATCTATCTATCTATCTATCTATCACAGTATTCATTGGTTTGTTTTACGGTATATCAACCTCAGCGGGTTATTTAATGCCGACAAGATTTTATTGCTGGTAATATTTTTTTTTTTTTTTTTATCTATCTATCTATCTATCTATCTATCTATCTATCTATCTATCTATCTATCAGTATACATTGGTTTGTTTTACGGTATATCAACCTCAGCGGGTTATTTAATGCCGACAAGATTTTTATTGCTGGTAACAATTTTTTTTAAAAAAAATTAATAGCTGTTTATATTTTTTTTTTTTTGAAATATGTATTTCTAGTAATAATTTTTTACAAATATTTCTGGTATTAAAACCTATTTTTACACTTTCATAATATTTTGACCCCGGGGTTATTTTTTATTTTTTTGGTTGGGTTGTTTGGAGGGGGTAACTATTTGCTCATACCTGAGACCCAAACAGATGCTACCACCTCGATTCAGGGTGGATCTGGGAAACCAGCAGTTAAGAGGTTCCACACTCCTCAAAACCTCCTGATCAGAGGCCTTGCTGCCAGATGTAGTTTATCGTCATACCCAGGACGCCATTTTATTCTAGAAAAAATGTTTAAAGTAACCGTTACAATATAAGGTCATCTTGTTTAACAAGAAGGCTTTATAATTCGAGAAATATTTTCGTGAAAAGGAACGACTGAATCCCGAATTATAATAACCTTCAAATTTCTATTAACCCTTGGCAAAGAATTCTACCACACCTGTTCTTTGTAAGCAACAGAATTTCTTAAACCTCGCGAACATTCAAATTCTCATCCATTTTTTAATCGATCACCAAACCTGATGCATATTTTTACAATTAAAAAAATCGTCAACATCGATTTACTCAGTATTACTAAGTATTCAAAGCTGAAATGTTTCCATTTGTATATGTCCGAAAGAATCATGTTTATTTCATTTAAACAAGTGTATCACTCTAATATTGAGAAACATGAAAAATAGATTATATCTATTTTGAGATAACTTACCTATAACAAGTTTCCTATCAAAAAGTATCAGGACTATTGCTATAAAAAAAAACTACAACGCATATAAATTCGGCATTTAATCTCCTTCGAAGTAGTTCCATTCTGAAACCAATGTAACCAGCGTCGTTTCTATTGATGCAAACATTACTGTAACACCCTTTTTTTTTCTTTTTACTTTTTTTTCAAGGCGGGGGGCAGCGAGCGACTGCTTCGTCACATCCTATTGGCTTTTCTAGACGTTTTCAAATCTTGTTCCTGTCAAATGGAATTTGGCTTTTGAAGACGATAACGCCGCAGTGGGCGAGATCTGAGGAATATGGTGTTTATTGGACTTTAAAATGGTATGCTTGGCCAAAAACTACTGCACAAGCCATAGTCACTGATGGAACCACTATAGTGTGATGAGACGATCACACGCTACACACTTTCCTTTCTGTTATAAACAAATGAAGTGAGTGAGATCGTTGTAACTTAAAGTGTATGCGTGTTCAACGGTCAATTTGTGCCAACCGAATTTCACTCTAAGTACTTCAGCTCGTTTAGCATAAAAAACAGTCCCGATACTTTTTTCTTCAGACCTCTTACAATATGTGAATTAAGATACAGATTACTGAGAGAGAGAAATTTATGGACTAAGGAGATGAGGGTTTTATATTGACCTGCCGATTGGGTGCGTCTCATCACGTCACGGTTCCCTTACACCAACAAGGTCATAAGGGCAACACGGGTGCCATGTGTGAGAAAAAATAGGATGACGAAGCTCATCCACCTTCTGGCTGGTTTTGAATTCAGAGATTTCATTCACCTAGATTGTTAGCAGATCAAGGGAAGAGAGTCCGTTTACTCCTGCTATTTAACCCATAGCTAGGGAAAGAGGAGGCATGAATTCATACTTTTCCTGAGTGTATTTGTGCGAAAGTGAACTCATTAAACTTGGCCTGCCGATCTCTTTTTACCGGCATGTCTGTGTCTTTTTTGACTTCTTTTTGTATGGCGTCCCGGGTATGACGATAAACTACATCCGCGTCCCGGGTATGACGATAAACTACATCCGCGTCCTGGGTAAGACGATAAACTACGTTCAACAGCAAGGCCTCTGGTCAGGAGTTTTTGAAGAACGTAGAACCACCTCTTAATTGCTGATGTTCCCAGGTCCACCCTGACCCGGGGTGTTATCACCTGTTAGGGTCCCAAGTATGGGCAAATACTTACCACCAACACCCCAAACTGGCGTCCAAACGTGTAGAAAGGAAAAAGAAAAAAATAGGTTTTAATGCCAGCAATACATTTTTGGAAAAATTATTACAGCAATAACTTCTCAAAGAAAAAATTAATACCAGCAATACATTATTGCTAGAAATACTTTTTTGAAAAAAATATTACCAGCAATACATTATTGCCAGCAATACTTTTTTGAAAAAAAAGTATTACCAGCAATAAAAATCTTGTCAGCATTTAATAATCCATTCAGTTTGATATGCCGTAAAACAAAATAAACCAAACCAAACCACCTTTTTGTATGTGACCTGTCCTTTCAAGAAGTGGTCGATTATAGCTCTCTACAACATCCTATAAATTAACATTTCTCCTTTTGCCAAACCTCCAACCACCCATACTGCTATCCAATCACAAAAGATTACCAGGTAAGTTAGCCTGCCACCCAGGTGTCCTATTTTCCTTCGATGTGTCTTGAGGGTGTTAAATTCTTCAAGCTTTCCATCCTCATTATATTTCTAAGAAATTTCAGCTACCCTCCTGATTCTGGGTATACGTTTTGTTGCATATCAGTTACTTACATGATACGACCGCTTAATTCTCAGTATCCTTCTGTAGAACCACAACCTGCTCTTCCTCTGTGAGGACATTTTCCAGCATTCGCTGCCATATACAAGACTTGATATTAAATAGCTATTCAGCATTCTAATGGAATTTTCTAACGAATTTTTCCCGCTTCTTAATACATTGCCTCGCTTTTAGAAAGCATCTTTCTCTATTCCAATGTGCTTCGGATTCCGGTGTCAATTTTATTTACTTGGTAAAATTAATGTTTGTGTGTCTCAGTTTATACGGAAGGTCATAAGCACCAATTGCAATCAACCGTTTTCTTTGAGTACTTTATGCGATAGATTAGTTCGGTAGGAAAATTAGTCGACATTTCCATAGTTTTTTTTTTTTTTGCTTGTTTATGGAGAAAGACTAGTTTCTTTGTTCTTATGGATTACATCTGACGAAGGCTAAAGAATAAATCGGCTGTTACTGTAAAAAAATAAATAAATATGCAAAGAAGAGATTTCTGCGCCCGGAAAATATTGGTCGTGTCAATGACTCTTCACAAACTTATCGAAAATTTAATAGTAAATAGACATTTATTATTAGCATCGCTCGTTCATTTATAAGGTTTAGGTTACGGATTATTTTACAAGTATATAATTGCACATATTGTTTGGAAAAGGGGAAAAATGTGGTGCCACGCATTTTCTTAGTTTTATTGCCGACAACCAATTTTTGAAATCTATTTTATTTGGAATTCGACATTACCTTCTGACCAGATAAAGACTAAACAATGTAACCACAATATAAAATATATATTTTAATTGAGCCGATACCCTTCGGAAGAGAAACTCATTTTGTAGATTGTTGTGTATCATTATATTAGCGGTTCCTATTGACTGTCACCAACAATCAAAATCCGTCAAGTTTCAATCGACGTAGACACTGCCAACTTCGATAACAGTTTACGATCTACTTAAGTTCGGGGAGAAACTGATATAGATTAGATTTTCGAGTACATGAATTTTATACAGGTGCAAATTTGTGTACACAAATAACACGGCATAAATGAGTATCACATTGTGTTCCAAATACAAGAAAAATATACACAAATGTATATATATATCGTTTAATTTTCATCGACTTTCTTTCAACCGTGTGCCAATGGCTTAAAGGGAAAATCTTCGACTGTTACCGAATCAGTCAGGTTTGGAAAATCTCCGACTGCTGCCTATTCAGTTAAGTTTCAATCCTGGCTTGAAGCAATCGGATGTAGATGACAATACATACGCACCTGAAAAACTTATATATATATATATATTATAAATTAACTGATTTTAAAAAAAATGGTTTCATCATCGCTACATAGGAATTACCATGTTTCAAAAACAGAAAACAAAAACTTCAAATTCAATTATATCAAAGTAAAAGCATATATATATATATATATATATATATTATAAATTAACTGATTTTAAAAAATGGTTTCATCATCGCTACACAGGAATTACCATGTTTCAAAAACAGAAAACAAAAACTTCAAATTAAATTAAAAGCATATATATATATATATATATATATATATATAAATATTTCTAAAGAATTAATGAATTTATTTTTCATCTGATATTTCAAGATTTATTATAGTGGACACTTCCTATTTGAAATAGACACCTCGTTTTTATTTATCAAACAGTATAAATTATGTCTATCGGTTTGCGCATTCGAGTAATCTTAGCAAAGAAAATATATTCTCCATCAGGAATCGGACTTACGTTCTCCTTTCTAAGGGAAACCACCATTCTATCCTGTTTAATTCACCGCTCGGCCACGATGAACGTCAGAGTTAAGCAAGGCTTAGGTAGTAATCCGTTGGTATAATCCAAGCGAGTCCCATTTACACAATATAGAAATTTAAATATTAAATGTTAAAACTGACTCACAAAGAGCGCTCAATGTTTATTTTCATTAAACAGAGCAAAATTTTTCTTACAATTGGAATTAAGATCAAGATACCATGATCATTATCACCCGCGAATTTTAAATTTAAACTTCGCAGGATTTAAGTTATGATGTCAGTTACCCCACATTACTTCGGGTAACTATACATTTCTTCTATCATTTCTTTCCCTCTGTCCCTCTGACGTTCTCACTCTCTGTCTTTCCCCCAACTAACCAGTCATTTTCAACAAATTGACACCATAAACATAAAAACTTTGAAAATATATATATATATTTATATATATATATATATATATATATATATATAGATATATAGATAGATAGATAGATAGATAGATAGCCATGTTTTGTTAAAATGAATTGACAAGAGCTGTCCGCTTAAATTTTAGTGTATTTTTTCCTATTTTTTAAGTTGTTTTATATCGGGATCAAAATTTTAGATAAATCGATTGAGGCTCATTTTTTTCTGATTTTGATCAAATACTTTCGATCGTAGCAGTGATCATCAATAATTGGGTGCCGTCCATGTGGTAAACAAGATTCTGTTGGCTACATCCTGCTATTATATGGGAATGCTGGGATTCAGATTAATCCAATGTGATGCCATGTGTAATGGCTAAATCGAAATAGACAAACTCTGAAAAAAAAAAAAAACATGTACTAAATATTTATAAAAATTATTTTATTTTGTAAACATGTTACACATCTTCTCCCCGCTTCAAGAAACCGTCTCCTGTGTTATTTTAAAGAAAAATATTCACTATAACAAATGACAATTAAGTAAATATTTTAAAATATAATAAGTAGACATTGTTCATTCTATCTCACAGAAAATACACGCGGGCGGACACACACACACGTGTTCATTCTTGTAAATATATACAACTACAAGAGGGACACCGCGAGGTAATGTAATGGTTAACAAGCTTGTCTCGCGACTGAGTAGTTAGTTCGATCCTCACTGGGTGCCCCATACTTCTGGCCTTTTGCCATATCTACACTACACTTGGAAAATCTTTTTAGGGCATCTCGATGTGGTGTAATGTTTAGCAAGCTTGTCTCGCTGAGTAGTGAGTTCGATCCTCACTGGGTGCCCCATACTTTCGGCCTTGTGCCACATCTAAGCTACATTTGGAAAATAGGTCATCTCCAGGCGGCGTAATGATTAGCAAACATGTCTCGCTAGAACACGACGGAGAAGTGAGTTCGATCCACACTAGGTGCCCCCACACTTTCAGCCTTTTACCATATCTAAGCAACGCTTGGAAAATTGTTTTAGGGCATCTCGACGTGGTGTAATGGTTAGCAAACCTGCCTCGCTAAAACAATTCCGACTGAGTAGTGAGTTTGATCCTCACTGGGTGCCCCATACATTCGGCCTTTTGCCATACCTAAGCTACGCTTGGAAACTCACTATAGAGAGACGGGAGTAATTTTATGTGTTGTAGTTTTGCGCCCCTCTAGCTTAAAATGGATTTAATATATTAGAATTTTGCTTCTTTCTTCGCTCGTACGTTTCGCCTTGATAAACAATAAGTAAACCCATTGCGAGGATAGACGAAAGAAGAGATATATAAAAGGAAGAAACACGAGAAAGAAAGAAAGAAAAGAAAGAAAGAGAAAAAGAAAGAAAGAATGAATGAAAAGAATGTGAGATAATGAAGTGATAACATTTCTATACATTTAAATGTTTGCTTCAGGGAATGTTTGACTTTGTTTATTTTTAATGTTTTCATTTGTACACTCTTATCATTTAAACAAAGACCGGCATTCATATTTATGATTGTTATTGTAATAAAGTTGTTCAGCTCAAATATCCAATGACACAATAAAAGAATGGCCAACGGTATTTTTATAGTCACGGATTATTCAGTCATTAACTTAAAATTTAATACTTATCAGTAAATTCAAATAGAAAAACCGCGAAATTTTAACAATTAACTCGAGTTACATATTAAATGAGTAGAGTAACACTTTCATATTTACCGTAGACACACACACACTCATAGATACATACAAACAAACACACACAGACACATACAGACATACACACATATATATATAATTTATATATATATATATTATGTATAATATATTTATATATATATATATATATATATATAATATATTTATATATATATATATATATATATATATATATATATATATATATATATATATATATATATATATATATATATAATTTATATATATAGAATTATATTATATATATATATATATATATATATATATATATATATATATAGCAAAACCCTTCGGTAAAAGTGAATCGAGAAGTGTGAATCTGGAAGTGTGGGTTTGTAATCAGTGAACTATTACAGCTATTAAGACTCTTCGGTAAAGCGAATTGAGTTCTCTCAGTCACTTTGTGTTTATCTAAAAATAAATACGCTAGATACTTCTTGATGTTGCATTATTTCTGAATGGCAGCTAGAACGATATTCTAATCTCTTCATAGCTACCTCTTCAAAGCGCTTGGATGACGATATATACACTGCGTGCCAAATTATTATCGAAATAACTTTTCTCTAATATTTCAAAAACCGTCCAATCAATTCACAAAAAATTTTCACACAATGTTGGCAACACACATCTGCGCAATCACTGAAATTTTCGTACTGATCTGCGCAATGTAAACAAACTGGCGCCATATTTGTTATCAGCTGATCTCGATAATAATTTGGCACGCAGTGTATATATATATATATATATATATATATATATATATATATATATATATATATATAAATATATAAATAATATATAATATATATTCCTGAATTGTCAGTGATACTAGATTTACAATTTAGGCAGAAGTAAATAGCAGTGTCGTCTGCATAGATGCCTATTTGGGAACGGATTACATCTGGAAGATCGTTAATGAAGATCAGAAACAGTGTATAGCGGAAGGGGGCGGGGTGCAAAATGACATGCATTGGTGAGAAAATGTGAAGAGATATGATGGGCATATAGAAACGTTTTCGATGTGAAATTTTAACCAGTGTTTGTTGTATTCCATCATCAACAACCATACAAGATTGACTTCATCAATAAAACGCGAAATCGAAGACACTTCTTGGAAATAATATCCATTACGTGAGAGTATATATATATATATATATATATATATATATATATATATATATATATATACACACACACACAAATATATATATATATATATATATATATATATATATATATATATATTTGTGTGTGTGTATGTTTGTATATATATATATATATATATATATATATATATATAGAATGCTAGACATTATCGTCCTGCCGCCTGTCGATTGCGTCTAGCATGGAACAGCCTGTAGCCTATGAGTGTGGACTTCAATGTTCAATTTATATTTATATTTACATACGCTCTATCTCTGATATTGAGCACTTTATCCCATAAATATAGTAAACCTTAAAACTATATATATATATATATACATATTACGGTTCTTTTTTTAAATAAATACAATGTTTCACGAAACTTTTTCCCTGTAGCGTAATATATATATAATAAAAAAGCTTAAACACTAATATTCCATGGTCATAATTTATTCCATTGGAATCGTAATCACGATCCAATTCATCAGACCTACAAATTCAAAAAGAAAGCAGAAAAACAACTCCGGGAACAAAAAATAAAATTTAGTGAGAGTGTATGTATGAGAGTGTGGGACGAATGTGAGAGGTAAATGAAAGCTATAGAGAGGGGTAACAGATGAGAGAAGAACAGGAGAAGAACGGAAAGGTCTAAAGATGAAGGTGGGGGGATTAAAATTTAACAGAGAGAAGTTTTAAAGAGGGGAGTCAAAGACAGTTTAATGAGAGAAATATGAATGTTGTCGGATGTCTAATATATTAAAGATGTAACCGGAAAGGAAACATTTTGTGGTGACATACAAACACAATAGACCTTAAAGGTCAGAAGATGAGAGAGGGAGAGGAAAAGAAAAAAGAGAAGATGGGGTGGGGGGAACTAAAACCGAAGGGCATTTATAAAAGGGCCGCTGTGTAATCAAGAAAATTTGACAAAATTAATATCGACTACAGGTTACAAATCAAATATAAACATATAAAAAAGAAATACAGTGTAACCCGGATGTAAGAGAGAAGAAGTCTCTTATATCCGGGTTTCTCTTATATCCGGGTTTGGTCTATTTTATATACATTAACACAGGCTCTAATTTGGGACCGGAGAAAATCTCTCTTATATCCGGGTTTCTCTTATATCCGGGTCTCTTATATCCGGGTTACACTGTATAACGATTATCTAATATACTATATCCTAAATGAATCTTGTTTAAAAATAACTGGAAATAAATTCACCTTTCACTAAAACACCGATCCAAAACATTTTTCTAAATTATATCAAAATTTCCGCGAGTCAAAAAAAAGAAAAAGAATGATTCTTAGCTTAAAAAAGTCTCTTTCAAAGTTATTTAAAGCTAGAAAACATTTTTAGATTGTAAGAATTTTTTAGGCAATAATTTAGAGATACAAATCTTTCCCAAGGGTAATTGCGCGTTAGTGAATATAATGAACCCAACTGAATTGAACTCCGGCTATCTGATTAACAATTGCGACCCGAACTGGATACAGTTTACAACACCTGGTATTCTCTAGCGGTCACCTATCTAGGTATTGACCAGGCTCAACGTTGCTTAACTACCGTGATTGCATGAGGACCGGTTGTGGCACCCTGCATTATTAGAAAACTAAAAAGAGATATTCATAAAATATGATTTAATTTTTTCGGTTTATTAACCAGTTGATAGTTATTTAGAGACGAAGAATAATTGAGTTTTGAGAATAATTCTCTAATTGTATTTAGGCGATCCGAAAGAAAGAAAAAGGAAAGAAAAAAAAAAAAAAAATAATAAAAAGAAAGAGAAGGAGAAATAGATAGTACAAAACCCGGTCATAAGAAAACTAAAACAACACAGGTGTCAAAAGATATCCAGGTCAAAGTACCTGACCGAAATCCACGGAAAAATAGAAATTGTTATATTTGGTTGAAGGAATAGAGTTTAGAAATAATGATACGAGACAGGGTAGTGGGGGCGATTGATGCATAACAGATGTCGGTCAAGCACCTGACCTACTTTCGTGTCCGCGGAGTATGGGAGTTTATTATCAATTTGGTTGAAGAAATAAGATTTTAAGAACAATGGAAAAAAATATTAATAAGTGACAAACGAAAAGGGTGTCATTGAGATGAGAGGACCGCTGGGAATTGTATACGAAAACAAGACATTGGTACACAAACCCTGACCATTTCTAGAGTTGAAGATAAGAACCACCCACGATGATGAGTGAAGATATTTTCAATTCAGATAATTAAGATTTTGTTAACAGGCCTGAGCGAAAGAAAGAGGTGAAAGCAATTGTTTTAGCTCGCAGAAGGCGCCGACAAGGCGAAAAAATTCTTTCTTTAAGTCGCATCTAATTAGCGGCAGGCTGTTTTGACAAAGGCCAAATGTGAAGGAATCCGAAATCGTCATTTTCGTGCGAAAAGGCCAATTTGGATTTTGTTTTTTTTTTAGCAAGGTGTTTCTTCCCCAGAACAAAGCCCCGGATGGTACACGCCCGATTGGAGACGTCACGAAGGAAGGAGGGAAGATACCGACCAGAGTCTCATTAGCCGAGGGCAGTCACATGATACATGAGGGAGGAGGAGAGACGCCCGACCAGAGTCTCATTAGCCGAGGGCAGTCACATGATACATGAGGGAGGAAGAAAGACGCTCGACCAGGACCCCATTGGTCGAGAGCGGTCACCTGACATACGAGAGACCAGGGGAAGCGGGTATGCGCCTCCCCCCTAGAAGCACTGTAAGGAAGTAGGAGTGAAAGTAAGAGCGATAATGGGAAATCAGAAATAATGCGACTTTTGGAATTATCAAGAAAACCCTGGCGCCGACAGACCCACCCAAGTTTGTTGCGGCGTCAATAAAAGCCGGACCTCAATCGATTAGAAATCAGTTCAGCCCCGGACGGCAGAGAGAGAGTTCGGACCTTGGCGAGAAGAAGAGTTGCAGGGCGGACGAAGAAGAAGTTACTTGCAGTTGCGCCTAGAAGAAGTTGAAATCAAACCAAGCCTAAGGATAGAAATTCGTCCAAGACAAATCGAAGTGAAGAAATTCGTCCAACTCAAGCCGAAGAGAAGAAGTCGATTCGCGCACTGACGGCGAGAAGAATTAGCCGTGAACGACTAGTAGAGATCAGCGCCCAGTGTCGAAACCAAACCACACCCCGACATGCAAATTTCTAGAGAGTAGGCAACTCGAAGTCTTTAAGTTGTATGGTAGAAGCTTGGTGCCACAGTACACAAAACGGGTCGGGAAGTAGGAATAATTTTTATGTAACGAACATTTAGATATAAAAGGTTGTTACCCTTTTTTATCAGTAATTTTTGGCCTCGTGAGTTTTTCTTTTTCTTGTGTGTTATCACCCCGTCGAACTCAGCTTGCATACGGCCCCAATCCCTGTTTGATCCTGTCTGTCTAAGATCTAATCACAACGTGGGTAGGCAGACCGGAGATCAGTGCAGTTACCCTAGTAACCAGGCGTTGGAAGCGAGTTGGGAACGGCGAGGCTGGTAATCAACTAACCAAAGGGTTAGAACGTCACACTTGGAGCCGCGAACGAGATCGAACGACAGAGTCGACGCTACGACCAGGGGGGGGAGGCGACGTCACACGGTATTTCAACGTGATATGGCAGTAAGCCAAGAGAAATGTGGTTCTACAGAAGGATACTGAATATTGTATGGACAGAGTAAGACAGCATCAATAATGTCTTAAAGAAAATGTCAAAAGAAAAATCACTAATATGCAGAATCAGGAAGAGATAATTGAAATTCGTTGGGCAGATAATGCAGAAGGGATGTTTGGAAACGTGATATATTGATGGCAAGAGAAGTAGGGGAAGACATCGAACCGCTTACCTGATGAGCTTCTGTGAGTGGATGGAGGTACGGAGGAGGGGGAGCTTTAGGAAAAAGAGAAAAACCGCTCAGGTCTACATAGGAAGTTGGGAAGAGTCATGATCGCCTATATCTAGAAGGAGCTCGGCATATAGAAGAAGAAGAAAGAAAGAAAGAAGTAGAAGATAAAAGAACTGATAATACTCATCTGTTTAACGTTTCCTTCAGTGAAATGGAAAAACATTGTCAATTTTTAATCTTATGGTTGTTATTGCAATATTTTGTTGAGGTTGTTAAACTCAAATCTTTAAAGATGCAACAAGCAAAATTCCACAGCAATTTTCTGGTCAGTTAATAAAATTATATTGATAATACGTATAATATTGTATATTTATTTGGATACAGAAAGGGTTTAACAGCAAAATTGTCCAAATTGTGTAACAGCAAAATTGTCCAAATTGTGTAACAGCAAAATTGTCTAACTCGTGTGACAGCATGGAATAATTGTACCTCCCACAAAATGTTTAATATTTAAAAAAAAAAAAAACACTAAACTAATTGAGTTCCTTTTTTTCTAAGTTTTCAATTAAGACGCTTAGCCGTCTTGATACCATTTGTCGTAAGAATCACTAAAAAAAATTTTTTAATTATTTAGCTAGAAAGGGAACAGGTTAAAATCGTTTTGTGTCAGCCCCACTATGTCTTCCCAGCTGAACAATGGTGAGAGGATAAAGATCATTCAGGGCTTCAGCAATGGAACAAACATTCATACACTAGCTTCCCTCTTCAAAATCCATTCAAGAACCATCAAGAGAATGGTGAAGAAGTTAAAAATGAGGGAACAACAGAGAGAAAAACTGGATCAGGTGGTTACATAAATAAGAGGTATAATCATTTCAACTGAGAGCTAAATACATTCTTATTCTTCAAAGTAGACTCCCATAGTTTTATATAAACCTTGGAGAATTCCAGTAAGATATCTTTAATCATTTCTAAGATACAACGACTCAAAACTTAATCTAACAATTGGACAATTTTGTTGTTACACGATTTGGACAATTTTGCTGTTACACCCAGTATGTAAAAATGAATGTCGGAAATTTTACATTTATATTTTAGACTACATAATATTTATAGAAAATGATCTTTCTCAAGACTATCCTTGAGACAATCAATATATAGCAATGCAGCTAATCGATCAAGAGTAGCTTCTTACTACCTATTTATTTCTTTAACAACTATCATGGACAGACTTCACAGACGAAGATAGACGATGGGGGAACCACGTCTCTTACTTACCCTCCGGTGGTGTGTAAAACCCACGCGAAACAGCTGCATTCACAGAGGATTATACCGAAGGTCTGGTATCCGGAAGGGGGTTCCAAGTTAACGTCGTTTTCACTCTCCTTGGACTGAAGCTGTGAAAAGCCCTCGAGCCATCAGAATTACATTTTTAAAATAGGGCGTGGCAAGAAAGCTGGCTGGAGCAAAGAGAGCAACCGGGAGATTTGGCAACTTCGCAGTTTTCTTTTTTTTATATGCCGTATCCTTTCAGAACGTGAGCGATCACGGCTCTCCACAATTTCCTATTTTTTGTAGTTCTTGATAAGTCTCATCTTTTAACTATCCATCCCAATACCTGTTCAGCCTTCAGTTCATTATGTAGGTTGCTTTCATCTGTCGCCTTTGCCTTCAATATATCTTGTGAGTGTCAAATTCTCCAAGTCTTCTTTCCTCATTATGAGTCATAAAATTGTTAACTATCTCATAATTTTTTATTTATAAGGGTCTTTTTGTTTCCATTTTATTTTGAAATTTCGCAGTCGTGTAAAATTCTTATTATATAGCTTTGGAGAATATTTCTTTCTGGGATGCATACGATGTCGTTGAGCAGTGGATGAGAAACAACTACACCAAGGTAGAATCTTACTTTATATCAACATATTTCCACTTCTTAGGAAGCTGTGGAGTATCATGATTTCATATATTATGAAGAGGTGTAATGTGATACGGTCAGAGTGTAGAACAACCCTGAAATAAAGTGGACTGTGAGATATTTTCTCTGAAACAAATGTACCTGGTATTTTATGACCAGCAGTAAAATCCTAAAATTAAGATTTTAAAAGTTGCTGCAATGGAATGACTATATCAGAGGCTATATATAGCGAGCACAGATTATCCTGGGGGCTTCCTTCGGCAATTAGTTGGAGATTTATCTTTAACTGTGCTGGTTTAACTCTCTCTCTCTCTCTTTCTCTCTTTCTCTCTCTCTCTCTCTCTCTCTCTCTCTCTCTCTCTCTCTCTCTCAATAACTTTACTTCGGCATTAGTTGGAGATTCGTCTCCAGATGTGTTGGGAAGGAACCCAGACGAGGCCATGCCAAAATGGAGATTCTCGTCTGGGGTGTAGACATCTACCCGACCCGTGTATAGGGGTCTACGGTGAATTTTTGTCCGAGCCTACGGGCTCGGTTTTACGCCGCATTAAAAAACGGCTTTGTGCCACATCCTGCCTATAAATAACCTTGCTTCGGGAATTAGTCTTGAGTTGGAGATTAGTCTCCATCTGTGCTGGTCAAACTCTCCGCCTCCGGGCAGAGAGGATCCCCAAACGAGGATCGAAGGGCAGAGTCTCGTCTCGGGAAATTGCTACCCAACCCCTTTTTATATGGGAAATTTTTTGGTCAAGCCTACAGGCTCGGATACCCCACATTAAATTCGGCCTTATGCCACATCTGACCGCGTGAGGTGGTTAGTAGATATCCTTGTTTCGGGAAATTCTAGCCTGCCACCCGAATCCCTGTTTTTCAACTCTTTTACAATAAATCTATATTCTTTTTTCTACTCGCGTGTTGCTGTTCCTTCACTCGAGTACCACCTTTGTCTGTCCGTAACCTCTTTAAGGATATAACAAAAGTAAATCATCCTCGCTGTCAAGATGTAATAGAAAGGAAATAAAGTAAATAAATAAATTAAAACTGTTGGTATTAAGTGCCATTTGGCCAGAAGTTAGCAATTTTTGATCGAAGGTTTATATAAGCAGAGTTACAGAATTTTCACATTCGGCATTAGTTGGAGATTCGTCTCCAGATGTGTTTAGAAGAGAACCAGAAACGAGGCCATGCCAAATGGAGATTCTCGTCTGGGGTAGTTGAGACGAGTACCCGACCCGTGTAATAAAAGCGATACAGAGTCTACGGACTAAATATTTGTTCCGAGCCTACGTGCTCGAGTTTTACAGCAACATTAAAAAAAGCTGTCAAGATGTACCAGGCGAAGGAATATAAAAGAAAACAAATAAATTAAAACTAGTTGGCCTTTTGCCATTTGGCGTTATTTTAGCAATTTTGCTGAAGGTACGCCGTACCTTTCCCAATTTTGTACACACTGACGCAAAAGATAATCAAATTATAACGTGCGATAACTTGTCCTGTTGGCCAGGGCTGCGATTGTATGTTTCCAAAAACGCATAAGCGACATAAGAGACCAATATATGCCATGAAGACAGACATTTTCATTGTTTTGTTTTTTGCTGTTTTATTGTGATGTGGAGAAAAGTGGTAGTGTGTGTTTGAACAATGACAATTAAGTACTGTTTAAAGATTAAAACGTTGATTACTAACCCAAAATCAGTATAGATTCATGCGCCACCACTACGTTTTTTTCTTCATATTTATTAATAGAATATGTTCAGTATGAATAAAGTGTTTTAGAGCTAATATTTTTTTCAGAAAATGGCCGCCAAATTTTTTTCCTAAATTCGGAAGCCATGTCCCCAACTTGTAGTGACAGCTGACTATACATAGGCGATTCTTTTTCTAATTTTTCAAATGATATATATATATATATATATATATATATATATATATTTGTTCTAACAATTATATATAATATACGTTATATATTGTTTTAATAATTATATATAATAAACATTATATATTGCTCTAACAATTAGATGCTATATGGCAAATAAAGAAACATTATTACGTGCTATAAATTTTCTTTAAAATCAATTCACGCAAAACTACGAAGAATCAAATTATAAAGGTGTGAAGGAATTAGATTAATGACGCATTATTGAGGACTTGCATTATTTACGTTATTCGCATATGCTATCATTTAAGTCATTTTCCAATGTTTGCCATGATGTACGCTCCGACATTTTCATTGAAACCTTTATTTTTTCACCAGGGTTTATTTACAGTTCCACGTGTCATGTCTTCGGCATGTCTCAGCCTTTAACTCAACTCTGTGTTTTGATTCGCCACTGTGTGTGGTTTGAACAATGACAATTAAGGTCTAGTCACTTAAAACGATTAAAACGAGCCACGTAACAGTGAAGACACATAATGCAAGTAATCATAATACCTGTGAGTTCACGTGACTTAAGTGCTAGGGTACATTTATTATCTGGTTTCCCCGATGTTTCATTTCTGTCGGCAAAAACAATTTACTTGAGTAGGTCTTCTCAATCTAGTTCGAGTGGCATTAATTTCATTGTTTAAATATAATAGGACTATCAAATAAAACACATGAATCTACCAAAAACAACGATCATTATAATAAGA
Organism: Acanthosepion pharaonis; assembly: GCA_903632075.3. Lineage (NCBI taxonomy): Eukaryota > Metazoa > Mollusca > Cephalopoda > Sepiida > Sepiidae > Acanthosepion > Acanthosepion pharaonis. Next base: position 3,495,754 of record CAHIKZ030001335.1, on the reverse strand, counting down.
AGTAATGTCGGATTTTAATATATATATATATATATATATATATATATATATATATATATATATATATATATATATGTCTGTTCTAAACCAATTGTTTTAGGTATATAAAAAATATAGGTCGTGACGTATATATATTGTGACTAAAATGTGCTGGGTTCTCATCATACATAAACCACATATGTTTTCGTATTATTAGGCGTACATCTTTTACCAGGTTTTTAAGTGTGCTCGAAATAAAGTCCCTATCGACAACTCCTGTAAGACGTGCTGGTAGAACATATGGACCGACCAGACAGTCACCTACAATTTCAGTCCATACATTAAAAGTAAACTGAAGTTAGGGTCTAGCTTCTATTACACCATGGGGTTTCCAGTCACAAATGGTTTAAACAAATGGCTTTAAACTTAATAACTTAATATATTATATATGCAATATAAATATATTGTAGGCAATTACCATCGAAAGGCTCTGCACACTTCATTGCAATGGTAGTCCGGAGGGGTATAACTCCGTCATAATAAAACCTGAGGGGGGGTTGTTCATTGTGTTCGTGTCAAATATCTGCACCAGCATCTTGTTATCAATATATATATTGAATAATATAGATATATTGTGTGTACTTATTTTTATTCTGATCTTTTCCAGTTGTCTAATAAGTTTCTTGATGTTAAGATGAAATTGATCAAGGAACATGTCCGCAAATTCTTCGTTTTAGGTTATTATTAATATATATATTATATATATATATATATATATATATATATTCCATCGGAAAGAAATACCATCTTCGGAATTAAATTTATCTCAAAAAAAAAATAAATTTTGTTGTAAATGATACTCTCCTGTTAACACAAATGAACTGGCAAGACGCCTGCTATAAAGTGAATCACGAAAGTCAGGTTGGGGAATCTAGTCACGGCGAGTAACCTAACGTCTTTATCCAACGAGCCACGTAACAGTGAAGACACATAATGCAACGAAAATAATTTTTTGCATAATAATAGTAACGGCTGTGAGTTCACGTGTCTGTAAGTGTGTGTAAATAAAAAAAGGTAAATATTTATTTATCTGGTTTCCCAAGTGGTAAAAAATATAGTTTCATTTCTTTCGGCAAAATAAACGAAAAAAACAGAAAATTTCTCTTTCATTCTAGTTCGAGGTGGCATTAATTTCATTATAATTAAACGACATGATTAATTTTCTGCTTATTTCAAATAAAAAGGACAATGACTGAGAAATGAAAAACAAGATTTTTGTTGAGATAGAACAAAAAAACGATCATTTGTACTACTGAAAAATGTTTGGAAGAAACAAAATATATATATAAATTTTATCGAGAAAATTTCGTTATTCAATACTCGTTGTCTGAATCAGGTGAAAAAAAGACAAATATTTTGTCACATATGCTGGCTCGTTAACAAGGATAAAGATTCAAATTAAACAAACTAATTGCGGATATGTTTAAAGGGTTAATTTTCTTTCAGGGGTTAACGGCGAAAAACACATAAATACGTGGTAGGATTCTAATGAAATTTGAACAGAATAGTAAATCCCAAAATGCGTTTGAAGAAATCACGAAAATACTAAAGTCAGAATTATCATTAGCGCACTACGATCCAAAAGCAGAAATCGTATTGGCTTCAGATGCTAGTGACTATGTAATAGAAGCGGTAATTCTACATAAATACGTAACGTGAAAGCCGACGCACATGTTTTACGTTTGCTACTACTGAGAGAAAAAAGTACAGCCAGATCGAAAAAGAGGCGTTAGCAATAGTGTTTGCAGTGAAAAAAACTTTAAAAAATTTCACACCATTTCGTTTTAAAACCACCGTTCTCTATTATTAATTTATGGTTTGAAGAAATGAATTCCTACGCGTACAACGAATAGATTAAAACGTTGGTGTACCATTTTATTAAATTATGATTTCAGGATGGAATACCAACCGTCCGAAAGATCAGGACATATTGATGCTTTATCAAGATAGATACCAAAAAATAATGAAGGATTTCAGGAGACTGTTATTGTAGCAATGAAAAGTGCAATAGAAATTAAAAATATATTATGAAATGTAGGATGCGATCTACCAGTTACCCTGGAAGAAATAAACGTAAAAACAAGACAGGTTTATTTCGGGAAAAAAAAAACACTAAAAGAAAGTAAGATAGACGATTTTTAGAACGCAACCAAGATTTGAACCCTTACCCGCTATGTAACAGAATATTGATTTTTGCACAGAGAGTCGTAATTACTCTTATATTACAAAAGCGGATGATTAAGGAACTTCACAGTGGATATCCGGGAATTTCAAGAATAAAATCAATATAGATATATTGTGTACTTATTTTTATTCTGATTCTTTGGTTAACCTTCTTGGTGGACTAAAAGGGAGTAAGTTTTTAGCTATCTTGAAACATATATACATGAAAATTGATCAAAAACCTTGTCCAAAAATTCCATTCAGGACACCACATAGATTTCGCAGGTCCAGTAAACGGATATATATATATATATTATATTTATATATATAATATATATATATAAAAGAAAAAAATAAAAACAAAACAAAAAATACCCCTTCCACTACAGTAAATTTAAAATTGGCATTCGGATGCTATAGTCTCAATAACGGTAACAGTTCACTGCTTAAAAATTTAGTTTTGTAAAATGTTCTCGATTGAACATATTTATCCTACCATATCAGTGGACAACCTGAACGGTTTGTGAAGATTTCTAAATAAAACAAGTAATGAAAAAGTTAGTGAAGAAGCACTACAAACATTTTTGAGAATATACCGAATAACACCGAATCCCAATACACTGGCAGTCATGTCACCGGCATAAGTGACGTTTGAAAGAAAAATTAAATCTGTGTTCAACAAGTTGTTACCAGGTCGAAAAAGAATAAGAACGGATAACAAAAAGGCGACGAAATTTTCCAAAATTTGCGAAAAAATGTTTTTCAGAGTATATAAAAATGGAAAACAATTGTGGGAAGACGGCACAGTAAGATCACGAATTGGAAAAAATGATGTATATGGTAAAAGGAAAAGAATGGGAACACAAAATATATTGGAATCACTTAAAAGGTTTACTGAAGCAAGGCCCGCAAGAATGGAAGAACTTATGTAAGTACAGTATGATACTTTTGACGTACCAACCCTCCAAGAATTCGTGGAATGTACAAGTATGATTATTAGTAAAAGGAAACGTACGGAAAGAGTAGAGGTTGACCCAAAACGAAACAAATACAAAGTTCGGTACGGGGTGAATTCGCCAGAAAAAGGTGGAAGTAAATACTAAGAAATAAAATAAAATATTCGCTAGTGAAAAAAAAATCTTAAAAGGGGTGATGTTGTGGAGTAAATGAGACACCATCGGTAACACAAAAGAACTTGGCAAAACGCCTGAAATAAAGAACTCAGTTAAGGGAATTTCGTTGGAGTCAATCGAGAATTTCAAGTGACACCACTAAGCGAGTCATAATATTATAACCACTAGTAGCGAGTTATAGCAAACAGCTAACCATATCATCATCAATAAAAACACACCTGTAACATCTAAATTACAGAATACCAATCTAATTTATGAGTTCACATTCCTCTTAAGGAACTGTGTAACTGATAAAACCAAACTCATAAAAAATATATTGGCCATACGAGTACAAATTTATCTAGACGACTCACATTACATCTATCTAACCATAGCTCCGTTAGAACTCACATGGAAACCTACCAAACAACATGCGTAATATACTAGATGAAAATACAAATATAATAGTTTCATCCAGATATAATTTTTTTTTTTATTAAATAATGGAAGCACTAAATAAAGAAAAAGGAAAAGCCAAAACTTAATGATATTAACTATGAACACGGCCACAACATGCTGACCATGTTCGGAAAATAAAACATTCTTATAACTTCAGATACATGCAAAAACACACACACACATTTAGTTAAAAATAAAAAAAATAAAAATCGTCCATGATAGTGGTTAAAAGAATAGCTGAAGCGGTCGGTTATTTTTGACATTTTTACACACACTTTGCTGCCTAAATAGAATATATATATATATATATATATATATATATATATATATATATATATATATATATATATATTATAATTTTTTACATTTAGTCAAAAACAATTTACTTACTACAAAGATCCAAACTTCTTTCGGTGCATTTATATGCACCTTGTCCGGTGAAAACCAAAAATGATTCATAACCATTATTGGTTCACACCAGTCGATGTGCAACTAAATGCACCAAAACGAAGTTGCATCTTTGTAGTGTGTAAATTGTTTTTGTCAATATGTAAAAATTATAATAAATAATTATTGCTCTACTCTTGGTATTGAGCCCTCTTTTGAATTAATACTGTGAACGTTAAAAATTTATATATTATTTTGTTCTCATTAACTCGGATATATATATATATATATATATATATATATATATATATATATATATATATTTTAGGAAAAAAATCTCTTATAATTTTTCATAATAAAAATAATAATAATATATTGCTCTACTTTCCATTAAGTACTTTTTTTTTTAAAGGTAAATGCTACGAACAGTGGGATGTTACCCATTTGTTCTTTTCTTCATTTGGATTTATAAAAACACAGATAGAATTAATATATAATCCCATAAATCAAGCCCTACCCACATTTATCACCCGCAAACGACAGACATGCTTGCTTGCAGAGTTGTTGAGGTCTTACACTTATACAAAAACTCAAACAAATATATACACATACACACATCACAAACACTCCCAAAGAAGTAAAAGATAGCATACATTTAACACACACATCCCTTTCACAGCATCAAATGAAACTGTCAAAATGACCAGGGAGAGAATTCTAAAAGTCAGCAATCTCCGTTACTCTATCTTAAAAAAACTTGAAAGAGGCCGTTTGACCAACACAAGACCTGACCAAAATTAACGATAAAAAAACAAAAATGAAAACTACAGTTAAAGTTCACTTTCTTCAGAGAGAGTCATTCACTCCTGCTACTAACAAGCAAGGATATTTTTTTCTTATAATGATGGCCATGCTGGCCGAAACTATTCAAGGAACCTAATTGAAATAATAAAATAAAGTTTTATAAATATATATAAATAATGTTAATATACTGTCCAGAGTGTCTGAAAATTTTAATATTTTATTGTTCAAAAGATATATATATATATATATATATATATATATATATATATATATATATATATATATATGTCCAGATCTACAAATCAACAATTCATACTTTGCATGGAGTATTGCTACCATATATGGTCTGGAGCCCGTTCTATTTACCTCGGGGTTCTTGATAAGCTCCAGAGGCGGATATGCAATATAGTTGGCCCTGCTCTGGCGTCTCGTCTACAGTCACTTTCTCACAGACGCGCCGTCGCTTCTCTCTGTCTATTTTACAAATACTTTCATGGCAATCGCTCCGAGGAGCTGCATTCGCTGGTTCCCAGACTTCATGAGTTCAAGCGCCCTACGAGGCTGGCATCCCACTCTCACCCCTTCACTTGTCGAAACTCCTAAATGTAGCCGTCGCTTCTACTCCAATAGCTTCATGTCTCGCACCTCTCGCCTGTGGAACTCCCTTCTCTATTCCAGTTTCCCTGAGAGTTATAATCTCCAGCTATTCAAATGTAATGTCAATCGACATCTCCAGTTGCCTTGATCTATCCACTACCCTTCTCCTCATCCTTTCTTCTATCACTCCTATCTGATCTTGCTCCAAATTTTCTGTAACCCCTTGCGTCCTAGTGGCTTCCCTCCTGGCTTGAGAGGAAACGCTTAAATAAAAAAAATATATCTATATATATATATATGTGTGTGTGTGTGTGTGCGTGTGCGTGTGTACGTGTGTGTGCAAAGCATACGTGCCTGCGTGTATGCCTGTGTCGTTGTATATTCCTGCTAACCTTTAGCGACAGATTGAATCTTTTGTATTCGTCTGTTTTCCGATCTTTCTTTTTTGGGGGCTGGTCAATATTTTGTGCCCTTTTCTTTCCTGCAGAAATGTTTGTTTTCCATCGTCATCTTCAGTATTTCTGTTTGTTCTGTCAACAGATCAGTGGTTATCATCTGACATTTTCTTTAGAGCTTTTGACAACTTGATGAATAGACAGGTTAATCGAGTGACCTCCGGCTCCAGTCAACTGGATCCACGGCCTGCGAACCAGAAGATGTGTCGGTGGCTACGAGAGAGAGAGAGAGAGAGAGAGAGAGTCTATGTGTGTGTGTGTGTAGGGGTGGCAAAACGATGGTCAAGTAGTTATAGGATGAGCAGAGAATAAGACTTTCAACGCAGTTTAGTCTATATATTGGATAACTCGTTAACTATTCGCGTCCTTTCACCTTTCTCTTCCGATGCGCAAAGCCCCAGATGACTCTGTAAATACACAAGGTTTCTCCTTCAATATCTATCGAGACGAAAACAGGATCATTCTATCGCCTGACTGACGAAATCGACACTAGTCAAATCGATATCAATCAAGTCTCTGGTTTTTATTGCTTCTGTCTCGCGTCTTGTGTTATGGTAAAGAGTCATTACTTTCTGAATATAACTTAGATTTTCTTTCTTTTTTTTTTTTCTAGTTGTCGCTTTCTTTTTTCCTGCCGAAAAAAATGGCTTACCTTGTGTTTAAAATAGTTGCATATTTACCAACGTAATCAGAATTCGATGTCTGAGCTGAGGTAAGCCACAGGGTTTCGACTTTTTTGAATTTTTATGCAGAAAAACATCCCGTACCACTTTGGGTGAATTACGTAAAACAATCTTTCTTCTTTTGATTAGATTTGTACCGAAGAATGAAAAGGAAATTTGCAGGTCGAAGAAGAAATGAAAAATACGTAGAAAAAAAAGAAAGATTAAATAAGAAAAATGATAAATATTCTTCGCAATATCAATAAGTCTAGCACAAGGTCACGATATTAGAGCGCTGAGGTTCAAATTTACTGATAATAGATTACAATGCCCAGTTGAAACCTTAATTCGAAGAACAAAGGATGTTTCGCGTAACCTGGCACATGGCCTTAACAGCGGAGTATTCTGCAACGATTGAACTTGCCAACAACGGAATACAATTCTATCTTATCTGTATACAACGGAATACCATTCTATCTTATCTGTATATAATGGAATACAATTCTGTCTTATCTGTATACAACGGAATACAATTCTATCTTATCTGTATCGCTTGTATTAATGTTACTATTGTCAACAAAGTAGATTAGACAAAATGAACTAATTCTTTAAGAAAATTTTATTCAGCAATGGGGTCATTTTCATCATCACCATCATTATTATTATTATTAATTTCTATTATTAATATTATTATTATTATTGAATACATTATAAAACATCTTCAAGAGAATGTCCCTCTGTCTTGAAATGAGCTACCTTTTTGTTTTTTTACTAATATTCATCCAATACTCAAGAGCCACTCAAGGTACAGGGTTACTATGTGAGGTTATATTAGCGTAAGAAAGGACAAGCTTATATTATGAAACATCTTCAAGAGAATGTCCCTCTGTCTCGAAGCGAGCAACATTTTTTTGTTTTTTACTATTATTCACACAATACCCAAGAGTCACTCAAAGTAGAGGGTTATTATGTGGAGTTATATTAGCGTAGGAAAGGACAAGCTTTAGGAGTATAAAGTTGTAGTAGACTTTAGAAGGAACCGGAAACCAAATCCTAAACAAGGGGTAAACTTCTGCTTCTGTTTAAAAGAACGGGAGGATGGTGAACCGGACGATAGGCGAACCTTAGTTTAGAAAGATGCCCGCAGCCTTGAGTTTTTTAGTCTATGCTTTGAAATCTAGAGGATGGACCCATGCTTTTGGCCAAAAGTGTAAATATTGACCAGGCTCGATGTTGCTTAACTACGGTATCTTGCTATTTTCTTTATTATTACGCTAGGGCAAATGATTATATTACGCATATAATTAACCTTGCCTGGCACAAGGCCACAATAACTTACCTCATAAGTTATCAACTTGCTAACAATATTCGACATATGTACAATACTGTTACTCCACATAAGAATTTTTTTCTTTCTTTTTTGTATACGTCTACATGCAAAATAACATATAAATATTTTCATATCGGTAATGTTTATGTATATCTATATTTGTTTGGATATAAAACACTTTCTTTTTTTAACCAAATAAATCCATCTCATCAAAATGCGATATACTCCTGTCTTAGTATTTTTTTTTAAAACCTCGCCTGATCGACCTTAAAGAAAATAAGATGGTTAATAGGCACCAGAGTCTGCGAGGATTGATATGCTGCCGCGTAGTCCAATAGAAATCAGACGAGCATTCATCTCTTGCTTTATCGTTGTCTGCTGGCATGAAAACCATTTTTTTTTGTTTTATTTCTTGCCTCGTTCTGAGTTCATTACTTGAGTGTCGTGAACAAATCCCCCGTCACTCAGCACGCAAATTACCTGCGATTTAAAGAAAAACCTCAAGTTGCCGAGAAGATGCAATTACAAGACAGGGTCTGGTAAATAGCAGGAATAAGACGAAAAATGATGCCGACCAAAATAAAAATGACGCCGCACCATTGCCATCTTATGTGTATATCGAAAATTAGAATCTATTCCAAATTGTACTACAAAAGTCGTTTTCAAGATGAAGACTGCGTCGAATGAGACATATCGATTTCTCGTCAGGCAAAGATAGTTAAAACACTGGCTTTTTAGTCCGTCCAACGTACATAGAGATTTATGTATAGAAAAATCAAGCGAAAGAACATTTCGAATGGACTTATATTGTACATCTCGGTGTCATTTAAATAACAATTTATTTCCAGTATCTATCTGCCTTCGACTGGCACAAGGTTGTAATAGTAAGTTAATCAAGCTGGGATATGCGGTGCTAAAATAGACATTGGATAAAATTCAAATCAGACATCAAAGATCTGTATACTAGAGTATTGACCTGGGATCAGTCCCAGTCACCGAATGCAGAAGTGTATGACCTCATATCTGGATCTGGTAATGCCCTGTCCTTCTGAGTTTTCCTTGTTAAATTTTCTTCCACCGAAAACAGGAAAATCCAGTCAGCATTGGTAATCAATGCAGAGTTGCAGGGAAGAAGGATTCTTGCCTTTTCTGTGGATGCTTGTTAAATTGAAACGAAACAGACTTCGATAGAATTTGAATCTGTCTCGCCCCTTGTCTTAACGCCGATAACCGTTACGCTACCTGCACACTCGTGTACTACTTTCTAAAAGGTGTAGATCAGTGTAGTCTGTGCATTCGGTTCAACTTAAAACTTGCAAATTAATTTTACCGTATTTTACAAGCAGGAGGACGTTTAATGGATTTGTTGATATTTACGGTTTATCAACCTTTTGTAGGTTATTAAAAGCCAGAAACACTTTTGGAGATAATATTGATTTGATGTTGCAAGTACTACTATTTAATATATATATATATACAATAAGCCAGACTGGAATTTCAAGTCGGTTCTTCGACTTCCAATTCTGGATCGTTACATCAACCGCATATCTAAGCTTACAGCACTTGGTATTCCTAGGTATTGCTACTGACCTGGCTAGATATTGCGATCGTACGTGAGCCGGTGTTTCAACGGGACATGGCCGTAAGTCAGGAGAACGTTTGAACAACATACGGAGGGTAAATAAAAAAAAGGAAAAACAATTTACTTACAATATCTTTATTTCTATTGTAGAAGAACAAATGCATATCCGAAAAAGACTTGCGTCTCTTGAGCAAGGAAACCTGGCGCGACGTACTAGATTGCTCAGGGGAGCCACGTCTTCACCGCTTGCTTATTTGAGCACCCAGTGCGCAGAAAGTTTACGGTACTCCAAGTCATCAAGCTCTATGGGTTTGTGCAGATCCGTGACCGATGCTCACAATTGCCGCCAAATGTATATCAACGTGACTCTTCGCTCTTCCCTGATCAAAGCACCCACCCTCTTTCGGTGAGTCATGGTGCACGTTCCATACTGCACCAATGTCCGGCGACGGATTTCCGTAGGTGTAACTCCCTCTACGCACAGAATGTGCATTACGGCGCCTTGCACCACAATGGTGCAATAGTTGAATAGAGCATCCATACGTCTGACCTCTTTGCTCCCTGTCACTCGACGAATCGATGGGATGCTGCGTGCGGCTGGCTACCAGTCATCTCATACGCGACCGCGGGATCGTGCGTCAGAATCTCTTGTTTTTACGGGGTAATTTCAAAATTGACTTTACTTTTTGATTTACCCACGTATTTTACTTAAATGCCCCCCCCAATTCGGACACTTGAGTCAGGGTAGAATTCAAGGGTTAATTTTATGTTTACTCCATTACATTTTAAAATTAGAGTATTTTGGAGTTAGAGAATTATTTCTCTACGGTCTTGTGGTAAATATCACATGAACTGTAAATCTTTTGAGCCATTAACAAAAGAGTCTTGTATGACATAAAAGGAAATAGGTTTGTAATATGTCCCGGAAAGGGATATATTTGTTCGAAATAGCAAAGTGGTTGTTGACTACTGTAACCCGGTAGGACAATCTAGCAGGTAACCGTAATGGACTGGTCCTCGTCGTAGTGGTAGGCAATAGGCGTAGGCAAAAGGCGAAGACTTATAGGCGTAGCCAATAAGCGTCACCCATGTACCTCCACATCAGTCTGTATTTATGGCTGACACCAGCCAATGATATTACTGTGAGGGGGAACCCAGGTGTATGCATATTCATTACATCAGTTTGTATTTTAGAAAATATTTCTGATTTAATGGAAATTATTATATTAAATGGCGAGTTTTTTTTTTTTATTTCTGGAAATTTTCGGTATTCCATCTGTATGCCCTGACGTAGAAACCGGGAAACACAGATTTCTAATAAACAGTAAGTTATGCAAACAGTACTGAAAAAACATAGGCATTATATATATAATTGTATTAATGGAGGTCCCTTCCAGTCTCTAACCTTTGTCCTATTTTTGTTTTTAATTTTCATTAACGACTTTCCCGATGGAATAAGTTCCCAACTTTATATCTATGCTGATGAAAACCCATTTTCATATGTCTCATTAGTAAGTATGATCAGTCCGATAAGGTCAAATTGGAGGCTGATGACAAAAAAATGACCTTTAGTCTGTTGTAAAGTGGGGCAAAGTATGGCCTGTTAATTTTAACGCCTTCAAAACTAAACTGCTCTCTATTAATCATCTGAGAGACTTATCTCTGCTTCCCATCAGCATGGCTGATGCCAAACTCCAGGGGAGTGACTTGTTGCTCCTTCCCGAGCTAACGTTCTCAGCTAACATGAAGTGGAAATACAATATTGAATTCATTGCTAGGTCAGCTGCTAAGAAAGTTGGTTAACTGTGTCGTGCTAGACAATTTTTATCTACAGAATCTCTCATATAGCTCTTAGCTATGGTACCAAGAATATATTAATTTAAGCGCAGTACTAGACAGACGACGAGGTGTCACCAATTTACCGTCTTCATGGCTAGATGTAACCGTAAATTTTATTCTAACATTTACTTTTCTCATCTTTCTCGCTTTTTAGAACGCCCGTTCGTCTCCATGCTTTCCAGCCAACTTTAATCTTCAAAACTTTAAATGCAGTGTCAATCGCCACCTACTGTCCTCCTGATTACTCTTTTCTCTTCCCGGTCATTCTTAATGTTTCTGTTCCTAATTCTATCACACCCTGTAACCCCTTGTGTCTTAGTAGCTTTATAGTTTTGCTTGTAGTACTCCCTTCCGGCTCCATGCTTTCCAGCCAACTTTAAACTTCAAAAATTTAAATGCAATGTCAATCGCTATCTGTTGTCTTCGTGATTACTTTTCTTTTATTCTCGCTGCTTAGAATTCTTTCTAAATCTTCCATTCTCACTAAGCCCTTTGATAAGAAAAGAAATTCCGAATTTGTTGGTGAGGGCCTAACACGGAGGCTTACATCAAGTGCCTTGAGGAGGCAGTGTTGCCCTGGGTTAAGTATGTGACTGCAACAGGACTCTGCCCCATACCACACAATCAAGAGTATCCAGTTATGGGTGTCAGAAGATTACTGCAACTATATCATCCCTTATATCTGGACACCTAAGTCCCCAGACTGTAACCCTCCCTTGATGTGTAGGGCTCGAGAAACCAACAAAACTTCTTGTAACACCAAAGATAAATAGAAAACAAAGATTATGGCCGCATTAACCAACTTAAACAAGGAGACCACCCAGAAAAGTTGCAGGAGATTCCGAAGCCGTCTGGAGGCCGTGGTTGAAGCCCATGGCAATTATATTGAATAAATTTACTCTTTAGTATTTCAAGATATTTTTGTGTAATTTTGGTAAATATAGCCTTTTAAAATGAGATGCCAGTGTTATTTTCATTTGTGCGTAATTTAGATAATTTATCCATAGCATTATATATATATATATATATATATATATATATATATATATATATATATATATATATATGTATGTATGTATGTATGTATGTATGTATATGTATTATAAAAGGAGGCACTGTGGAGTAATGGATAGCTTTTCAAATTCCAGTCGAATCCATTACATTCACTTACGTGCTAATACCCTTGGGAAAGGTATTAATCCTCTTCTTCTCCCTCTGGGTAAATATCAGGTTAGGCAGGGTTCTATAGTATTGGATGGCAACTGGTCTAGGAGAAGTACAACTCTGAATTCAAAACCTGCGGAGGGTCGTTTGGGGACTTTTTGGCACACGGTGACCAAGTCCCTGCATTAAAATATAAATAAAAATATATTACTTCATATTTCTGAGATTTATTATTGTAACTATTTATCTTATTCGGATAAGAATGTTGGTTGAGTAATCAAAAAGATGACTTGACTCAAAGTGTTGTGAGTTCAATACCTGGCCACAGTAGAGGAAACAAAATCCTGGAGAGTTGAGTTACTGAAACCTAGATATCTAAAATGGCATCAGTGAATTAAAACAATCTACCCTACCCACTCAACGTGGTCTACAGAAAGGCCTACCGTTCGAAATTCCAACATATGTAACTTGAAGAAAAAAAAATGAAGCGTACAACGACCGAAACGTCCTGAATATGACAATAAAGATGAAAACAAAAATTCGAATGATGTAAATAGTGGATATAAAAATACAGTTTTAAGGCATGCCTTATTCATGGGTAAAAGTGCTCAATATCAGAGATAGAGCGTATGTAAATATAAAGGTGGACACTGAAATTAAAACCAAGCGGATACAGTACTTTTTAATGTTGAACGCAATATATATATATATATATATATATATATATATATATATATATATATATATGTGTGTGTGTGTGTGTGTGTGTGTGTGTGTGAAAATATATAGAAAATAGGAAAGAACTGGTTAGGTAAATAATCCAAAGTCCCTTAGTATTTTAGTTATTATTTTTTAAATATAGTGCTCGATACAAAAATAGAGCATAAATATAATTATTTATGTAAAAATATGATTCCAACTCGCGACATAAGAGGTCTCATATTTCAAAACAAGAATTTGAATTAAATTGAGTTAAAGTAAGCTCTGTTCCATCTTTAAGCGAAATATTTTTAGAATAACTTATTTCTGAAATTTACGTGTTTTAATAATTCAAATCAAAATTTCCAAGGTAACAGCTAGGGCGAATTGTTTAAATTGGGTTGGCGGGTGTTGGGTGTTAATAATAAGTATCAGTATAGAGTTACTTTCATAGATGTCAAGTCAGGGAAAGGTGGGGTGTCTAAATTTGAAACGGAAGATGTATTAACCCTAGTCTGGTTAGCGTGTCTATGGAGATTTATTTATTTTTTATTTTATTTTTTCATGAAAGGGATTTGAGCATATAAAAAAGCTATATATATATATATATATATATATATATATATATATATATATATATATATATATTCTTCCGCTTGGTGGGAGTAAAGGGGTGCCAAATTTGTCTATTGTCTCAAGCTCTTGGGGTCACTTCTTTAGACATTTTCAAGGGAGTTTTGTTTAGATTTTTTTTTTTTCATTTTTTTATTGTTTAAGATGTATTTTTGCCTTGTTTTCAATACTAGAAGGAATGTTTATTCCAAGCCTTCGGGCGTTGAACACGACAGGGATTCGTCTTTGTATTTAAAAAAAAAAAAATTTAACACTTCTTTCCCACTGTTAAATAAAGCGTGGTTAATAGTGGAGGAGAGATGTTTAATATACAGGGCCTCTCTTATAGTGATGTGTTTTCCGGTGATGGGATTTAACCAGAATTTTTCTTAAGGGTTCTTGTAATATATATATATATATATATATATATATATATATATATATATATATATATGTCCTTACTTTTCAGAATGTAGGCTACCATGGCTCTCCACAATTTTAATATTTGTGAATTGTATAACCAAGTAGCAGCATGGCCCGGCGTTGCCCGGGCTTGATTCACAAATCGTACGACTCATACAGCAATCGCTATCGCTTGACTTAAAATAGTTTTGCCCTTCTTTTCCTTTAAAGGAGTGCACTTTGCCGTGCTGATGTTGCTACATGCCTTACTTCTTGCCTATCTCACACTGCGAATTTTTTCTAAGCTCTATACTAAACATTAAATCTGTTACGAAAAAAAAAACTAAACAAAATGAACACAGAACAATCAGCTTTAAAAAGGACTCGTAACTGGAAAACCGAATGAAAAAATGTTAACAACAAATACTTTTTTCACACCCAACCCAGTTCTGCGGAATCAGAATCAACGTTGAGTTTAAGCAAGTTGAATGAGCCAATTGGAGTAAAGTGCTATGCAGATTTAAATTTTTCCCACTTGTGACAAATGCAGCTATCGATTTTTTTTTGCATGCTAGTTAACATTCGTGTCAGTCAGCTGTTGGCTCTCACGCTGGCCAATAGAATCTTCCTGCCTATTCGTGGCAGGCAGCTATTGGCTCTCACTCTAGCCAGTACAAAATGGTCGCAAACTACATGAAAACTGCCGTAGAATCATGAATAAATCGATTATTTCCACTATCGATGGGATTTGGGAAATGCAAAGTCGGTCTTGGACTTTCCGCTAACTTGGAGAATGTGCATGTAAATTTTGGTGCAAATCCGTCGAAAATTGCAGCTGTGCATTCGTTACACACACACAAACACACAACACACAACACACACACACACACACACACAGACATCCTGCCTTTTATAGATAGAGATAATCAGTAATTAATGCAAGTACTGAAAAAATATAAGTATCATCTATTATTTATATTACTGTTTTTTTGTTTTTTTTTTGACTACAACAAGGAATGTTTATATAAACAAATATATCCACTGAAACTGACGACAATGTCATAGGTTCACTATGAGAATTTTATATGTCAACCGTAGAAAACGAAATTATAAAAACAAAAAACATCGTGAAGAAATAATTGACACCCGCCATGATGACGGCATATTTATATTAATTAACGACAAGGACGAATTGAAAAATCTGAGAACCACATTCTAAAATAACTCCATCCTTAATTTCAAGTATGGACGAAATATAAATAACAGAATTCTCTTTTTAGACGTACTAATTAACGATAATTTTAGAACCCCCGTTTACGAAATAACCAACCAACACGAATTCATGTCTACTTTATAACAGTGAGTGCCCACACAGAGAGAAAATAGATACCATAAATAATTTATTAAATAGAACACACTTAATATCTTCTTCACGCACAATATTTCTTAATGAACTCAAAAACATCAAACAAATATTAATTAGAAATAATTTCCCGAAGCACATAATTGATAACCAAATTAACTCGAGAAAAGAAAAGAAGCAAACAAATAACACTACAAACAATAATAATGTAAAAAAAGGAAACACGATGAATCCATTCTACAGGTCCCAGAAAGAAGATAAAAAAAAAATGCAAGAAACATAATATCAATCATTCTAGAGCTTACGGCCATATCACATTGGAACACCGGTTCCTGTACGATCAGCGAAGTTAAGTATTGTTGAGCTTGGTTAGAATCTAGATGGATAAACGCTTGGGGATATCAGGCTCTGTATGCTTAGATGTGCGGGTGGTGCAATGGCTAATGGCTCGAATGTTTAAATCGGAAGGCCGAGTTCAAATTCATGTCGGGTTCTTTTTATTCACTCACGCTACAAATAACTTTGGGAAAAATATAAATCGATCTCTTCTCTCCCCCGTAATGGGTTAATTAGCAAGACTTGCATAACTAAACCATTGTAATATTTCATGGCTTTAAATAACCTAGAAAGTTCTGATAAGCCGTAAAAAACGAATCAATCATTGTATATAACAGTGCAAATCTGCTTTTAACGACAATACGATAGACGGAATATGTGTACAAAAAGAGAGTGGTAAGTAATTGATTCGTTTTCTACGGTTTATCAACACTTTGCAGGTTATTTAAAGCCAGAAGATGCAAGATTTTTCTGGAGATATTATTTTAACGATTTTACTATTTAACCCAAGGAGAAAAGGTTGATTCTTACCTTTCCCAGCTGTTTTGCACACAATGAACCCAACTGGAATTAGAACTCGGCTCTCTGATTAACAATTCCGAGTCGTTATCCATTAGACCACCCGCATATCCAAGCTTACAGCACCTGGTATTCTCAAACGGTCACCAAGTCTCGGCTCGTCCTGGATATGACGATAAACTACATCCACCACAAAGGCTTCTGATCAGCAGATTTTGAGGAGTGTCGAACCACCTCTTAATTGCTGGTATTTCCAGGTCCACCTGCTAGTGGTAGCACCTGTTAGGAACCCAGCTACGGGCAAATAGTTAACCTCCAAACTGAGGTCAAAAGGTGTGAAAATAGGTTTTAATACCAGCAATACATTTTTGTAAAAAATTATTACCAGTAATAAGTTTTTGAAGAAAAATTATTACTAGCAATACTTTTATGGAAAAATATTACCAGCAATACAGGTTTGAACAAAAATTATTACCAGCAATACAGGTTTGAACAAAAAATATTACCAGCAATACATTTTTGAAAAAGAAATACAAGCAATACATTTCTTAAAAAAATATTACCAGTAATACATTTTTGAAAAAAAAATTAAACGCAATACATTTTTGAAAAAAAATTCCAATCAATACATTTTTTGGAATAAATATTACCAGAAATACTTTTTGAAAAAAAAATATTACCAGCAATAACAATCTTGTCAGTATTAAATAACCCATTGAGGTGTTGATATGCCGTAAAACAAACCCAACTCACACTCTTTGGGTCCTGTCACTGGATCTAACCAACGCCTTTATCCACTATGCACAGTGGATAAAGGCGATAGCTAGATCAAGTGACAGGACCTAAAGAGTGTGAGTTCAATACCCGGTTAAGGCGGCGGAGAACTTTGAGAGGGGAATTAACAGGAGATAACTGATAACTGACATCCATTAGACATGGCACGTGGAACTAGAACAGTCTACCCCAGTGAGCGAAATAAAGGGTTCAGTTCGACATTCCAACCACCTGAAGAAGGCCGGAGCGTACAACGGCCGAAACGTTGTGATAAACATGGTGACAAAGTACAATAGTCCGAATAATATAAATAGGGTACTTATTACCTCATCACAGAAGTATAGACAGATCTACATATAAATTGTCAAATCTAGATCGTATTAATCCACTGATATTTTTTTAACAAACAGCTTTAAACGCTTTAATTGGATTTAAAAATGGCACTTGTATTATAAATAAACAAAGAGTTGAAATTTCTAGGACGATACCCAGTGAGCGAAGAAAAGCGTAACTCAAGTAGCACTGGCTGTTCGGTCAGTCAATGACGAATGTTTCCAAATCACGAACGAATGATCATGTGGCCATGAGGATAGAACGTTCAATTTCTGACCATGAGAACAACCCGAGTTCGAATCTCATCATGGTCGATTTCTCAAAAAGGTGACTTTTTGATGTTATCGGTCTGGGGGTTGGGGAAGCAATCTAAGCGTGCCACGCCTTTGAAAATCATACCCCATGGTTTGAGTCAAGCTTCATGACAAATAGCTGCTCATGACTAATGATACGCTAACTCCCAGAAACTGAAACTAAGTTCCGCTCATCGAATATAGTCGCAGTATAAACTATAGATAGACTCTTTGGGTGTTCAATAAATACACATGTGCCTGAACATGTATCTGCAACAAGAATTGGATAACCGCCCTAACCGACACGTGTATACGGAAAAGGAGAGCAATCGGCCATTTGTTATAAAACAGTACCATTCCTTTTTTTTGTTTGTTTTATACTCGACCTTTCTCAAATCGATGTAGCACACTGTAATCTTGAAAAGAATATTGTTAATCAGAGTATGCTGCCTTCCGAAAGCTAAGCAATGTATTAGGAAATAAGATTTCGTTAGAAATAAAGAAAACAATGCTTAACTGCTTTGTAATATCAATTGTTTTATATGGTAATGAATGCTAGACAATTCCTGTGACATAAGGAGAAATGAATGTTTCTAATTAAGTAAACCGCTAACAGTAATAGCAGGGTATCTGGCCATGCTGAGGTTTTATTAGAACGTTTGCTTTCCGACCAAGAGACTTTGGATCCAATCTCACCATGATCAGGGTCGATATGTTAGGAAGGTAACTTCTTGATGCTAACGGTCTGGGGAGGCTATCTCCGCTTGCAGTACATTTGAAAAGTTCCTGAAAATCATACTATGGGTTGACAAAAGCCTTATGAATTAATATTTGGTAAACGAAACTGTAATCTTGAAAAGAACACTGTTAATCAGATTATGCTGCCTTCGGAAAGCTAAGCAAAGTATTAAGAAATAAGAAAATTTCGTTAGAAACAAAGAAAACAATGCTTAACTGCTTTGTAATATCAATTGTTTTACATGTCAAAAGTGTTGACAATCACATGACATATTTAGAGCTATAGTGACGGGGAAGTAAGAAAGCGAAATATATAGATACATATCACCTAACGAAAAAAACAAACATATTAAACACATTATTTATTGAAAAGAAAACTTCCATAAAAATACACAACAAAATAATACACCAAAAATCAAAACTGCAACGAACCAATGTTGGTTAGGAATTTTCTTACCGACTCGGAGACTGTCTCTTTAATAATAATAATTCATATAGCACATACATTGGTTAAATAGCCACTAAATAATCCCACCGATTAACGTGACATATATCTGGTAACACTTGATTAAATCAGATATCAACAACCAACACAATAAAATAGAAGAAATCCGAGTAATCCTTACAAATAACACAGAAAAAATAAATCAATTAAACTGTAAAAAAAAAAAAGAAATAGAAAACGACTCAAAATGCTAAGAGCATTAATTACAAAAAATTAAACGGTCCAACATGAAAAAGATGATATCAAAATCAGAAAAAAAGATTTGTTATCTCATTAAAAACAAACAAAATAAGACATGATAACATAACGCAAAAACGCGATATTTAAAAATGATGAAACCCACAAAGCGCAAGAAAAACAAATGGGAATGGCTTATGCAAGCAGAAAGTCTTGCATATTGTAAAATTTATATTTTAATATGTACAGGTAACCTGAAAAATGGTCTGAAATATAAATAATAGAGACATAAAACATTAACAAGGAACTTTGTTGGACTTTAACCAAACTGATATATATATATATATATATATATATATATATATATATATATATATATATATATGTGTGTGTGTGTGTGTGTGTGTGTGTGTATGTGTGTGTGTGTGTGTCTATATTTGTGCATTTTGGCAGAACACCCTCTGTTATACAAGTTTCATTCAAAAGGACTGAAATGGTAGAGTGGTTAAGTTTTTTTTTATTTAACTTGTGTTCTTATAATATTCTTCTTTTTGGGCGTAAATTCTGTAGAATTAAAATAAAAATAAAATCTTCCTTGATAAGGGGGAAACGTATATCCGAAAGCTCTCGGCTATTCAAAATATTTGTACAATTTCTACGTAATTTATGTCGCTCCAAAAATACCTTGTCAGAAGTTTTTAATGAAACTTATATATATATATATATATATATATATATATATATATATATATATATATATATGTGTGTGTGTGTGTGTGTGTGTGTGTGTGAAAGAGAGAGAGAGAGAGAGAGATTGATAGACAATAATATCAAATCTGTAAGGTGAAACAATAATTCAAGTAGGTCTTTTTAATATAAAATATTAAATAGATAGATCTATGAAGCGATACAAAGCGATATGATATACATCAAAGGAAAAAACTTACACATCTGGAAAAATCCGATAATAAATTTATTTCGAGAGGTAACTTTTTAATACCTGCTTCATCAGGCCAGAATAACAAATTTTTTGAAAATTCTGGTCTGATGAGGAAGTTATTAAAAACTTACCTGCCGAAATAAATTTATTATCCTATTTTTCAAGGTGTGTTAAGTTTTTTTCCCTTTGATGTATATATTTACTATATACATATTATCATAGTTCGCCGGACATTAGTTTTTCTTTATTATATGTGAAGTTCCATAGCGAAGTGTTTTACATTTGTTTTCACTACGGTTTAGAATTCAGAGTAGTCCTTCACCTAGACTGGCAGCCAACCAAGGTTATTTAACATAATTTACTCTGTACACCGATTACACATTTCACACCGATAAGTATTAGGCTACCACACACACGCAGACACACACGCACATACACACACACGCATATATATATATATATATATATATATATATATATATATATATATGTGTGTGTGTGTCTGTGTTTGTGTGCGTGCGTGTGTGTGTGTCTGTTCAACAATTCCGATAACATTTCAAATCGTAGATTTGATTGGCTCCACAATTTACGATTTAATGTCACAAATACATTAACAAAATGAAACATCTGCACCCAGGAATATAAATGAAAAGAAAGGAGCTTAAATGGCGTTCAGTTATCTAGGATATTTAGGCAGTTTAGAATTGCAACCGTTTACAAGTTGCTCAACTTCAAAAGGCTTCAATCTCTGCCCGACACGATCTCCTCGTGAAAGAATTTCCTTCTGCATGTACTCTTGAAAAAGAAAAATGTTTGATCAACAAACACGAAAGCTCATATCACTGTGGTTCGGTAAACGATTTGTTTGATAATAGACATCCGTCAAAAAGCAACGGGTTTTGCGAAGGAAAAGGCAAGGTTGGTCGAACGGGGTCACAGTTGGACGCCGACATGTTTGATTTTTCTTTTCTTTTTTCCCGCTTTTTTTTTTCAGACGATACGAGTTAACACACAAATTCATATATTCAACAAGCAAGAAAGAAAAGATCACAAGAGGCATAAGTTAAATAGCCTGGACTTTTTTTGTTGTTGTCATTAAATTCTTTCATGTTTTTTTTTCTTCTTTTTACAACGCGTGGAGGCTTTATCTAATCCGAATTGATTTTTTGATTCCTATTAAGATCATGTTTTCATTTCGGCGTCCCGACATCCCCCATTTCATACCTGCCTTTCTTTTCTGACGGCTTTCATCTTGTTGTTTTCATTTTGGATACGAGTTATTAAATTTCGGATCTCCACTGCCAACCGCGAAGTGTAATTTCTATTTTTTTCACTCCCCACTCGTCACTTCAACGCCATTTTGATTTGCCTCAACAACTTCCGGTTTCATTGCTTTCAGTGCAAAGTAATCAGTGGCGGCAGGCTTCTTGCTTGTGATCTACTTGCTATTTTCCTAAATCTTATTTTAAGTTACTATTCTTTTTTATTGTTGTAATCGTTATTGTTATTTTTTTTATTTTATTTTATTTATTTATTTTTTTTTTTTTTTTTGCTATTCTTCATTTTATTTTGACATTATTTTTTCTCTGGATTGCTCTTTCGTAATGGATATCATTATTATTATTATTATTACTATTATTATTATTATTAATCAATATTTTACCTATTCATTTTTGCAATTCGTCATTTTCTTTTACCTTTGTTATTTTTCCTTTTATTATTATTATTATTATTATTATTAATCTATTGCCATTGCTATGACGATTTAGTTTCTGCATTTTCCACAAACGATTTTTTCCTCTCTGTCTTCCTGAATTATTTTTCCTGTCCGTCTTCCGCCTCTTCCATCAAAAAACTTAAAACTTTTTCCATGCTTTTTTTTTTCTTCTTCCCTTCTCTTGTATTCCCCCTCCTTATCTTTTTGCTCTTACTCCACCTGCTCCTCTTCCTCCTCCTCCTTGTTCTTCTTCTCCACTCCCCCTTTCCCTCCTTCATTAAACACCCCCCACCTGCATATTTCGCTTCTTTATCTTCCAACATTCTTCTTCATACTCCTTTTCACAATTATGCCAAGTAATATGCCGTTGTATTTTTGTAATTTTTGCGAAAGTGATCCAAGCGATTCGAGTTCAATCTCGTCGAAAGCCGCTTCTTTACTCTTAGTTAACGCAACTTATTTTCATAGCCAGTATACATTTGACAAATTTATTCTTACTTTTATGTAACTACAATTCTGATAATGATCTTTTTTTTAAAATTTAAAAGAGTCACTCTTCTCCATCTATGTGCAGTGACCTTTCAGTACGTTGGCGATCATGTCTCTCCACAATGTCCTGTCCTTTATAGCTCTTAATATATTTTACCTTTTTGTTATCTCTTCTAAAATTTGTTCTGCCGTTCATTCCCTCAAGGACATTCTTCTTCTTCTTCTTCTTCTTCTTCTTCTTCTTCTTCTTCTTCTTCTTCTATGTGCCATTTCCCATCAGGATGTTTGCGATCATGGCTCTCCACAATGTCCTATCCGTTGTAGTTCTTAATAAATTTTGTCTTTTTGTTATCTCACCTAAAACTTATTCTGACATCCATTTACTCAGGCTCGCTGGAGGTGTTATGGGTTGTGCTCCTTTGTACATCTTACTTTTAATCTGTCCATTTAGTATCAAATTTTAAAATCCTTCTTGATGTGTCTTAACAATTTCAGCTGTCCCTTCGTCATGATAAGTATAGAATTTCCTTTTTGTTTCAATTTTCCATAGAACACTGTTGTTTATCAGTTTGGTACATGAATCCATTTATAGAAACACATTTCTGTAAAGTATCTTCTTCATTTGCGAGAAGATTGTCTAGCATTCACTGCTATATAAGAGGACTAATATTACATAACATTTCAGTCCTCTTTTCTTTTTTTTTCTCTTGCTTCAATTCTATTCTTCATCTGTGTGAAGATTGTCCGGCATTCACTGCCATATTGGAGGACTGATATTAACCAGTATTTCTTCTTTGTTTCTAACGAAACTTTCCTGTTTCTTAATACCATGCTTATCTTTTGGAAGGCATCTTCCGTTATCCCAATGTGCCTTCGGGTTTCAGTGTCGAACTTTCCGCCCTGTGTTAAAACGCTTCCCAGATATTTAAATTGTTTTTATTTTGTCTCTCCAATTTGTAATTTGTATGTTGGACTTTTGCTAACAACTATGAATTCTATCTTCTTGCGATTGATGCATAGTCCTTTCTTCATTCCCTCCTGCAGGAGTTTTTGTAATTTCCTTCTGTATCTTCTATCTACATTGTGTCAGCTGTATATCTTATGCTGCTAAGATTGTGGCCGCAAATAAGGAATCCTAGTAGGACTTCTAATTCTCACAGCACCGGCTCACGGAAATAAGTCTGGTAAGAGGACACATGATTTTCTTACACCCTTTTCTTGCTTTTTTTTTTTTTCATAGCTTCTGAACTCATTTTCTATCCATACAGACGGTTTGCTGCCCGTACAGGTTCTAGATTATTCTAATATCCTTCCCAAATATTCTACGGTTACCTGGAATTTCTAACAGTTCTTTGTGGCATAGTTTAAAAAGACAGTTACCGTTCCACCTGCATTTGTATTGCCCTGAGAAATATGTACAATCAGGAGTTTTTTTTTAGCATTACTTTATTTGCATTAGTTTCGAAAATAAGTATTTTAGAACTCTTTTGTTAAATCGAAATCATTTTAGAAAATAATCAAGAATTCAACAAAAAATTAAATTACGTCTACTATCATTTATTCATTCATTCATTCATTCATTCATTCATGTCTTGGCTTCGCAGAACGAAGATCAAGAGGGAGTCTGCACATGTCGCTTGCAGGTACGTTTGTGACCGATAGGTCCAATAGAGGACACGCATACACGGTCGCAGCAGTTGAAGATGAAAGTCCAGCCTATGCTCGATGTCATGACGTCAAAGTATTTTCTTCTCTGCCTCTTGTCCCTGAGAGCGAACCTGCAGGTATTTTCAATGTATTGCTCTGAGAAATGCATATAATCAGGAGTTTCTTTTTTTAAATATTTCTTCGTTAGCATTATTTTCGAAAATAATTATTTTAGAACACGCTTCAAAAGGAGTCAATGCATCTTGGTTCAGTTTGGAAACTAATCAAGAACTCGACTAAAAATTAATTTATTTCTACAATGGCTTAGATTCGCAAAACGAAGTCTATACATGTTTCTTACAGGCACGTTTGTGATTGATAAGTCCAATGCAAGGCAGGCATACACGGTCGCAGTAGATGCAGTTGAAAGTCCAGCCTGGGTTTGATGTTATGGCGTTGCAGTACTTCCTCCTCTGCCTGTTGTACCTGAAAGCAACCCTGCAGGTATATTTCAAAGAAGGAGACAGCATGGTCGGTGGTGAGAAACCAGACGTCACGAATCTCAGCTAGGGTTGACAATTCGCAATGCTTGATGTGGCAGGTACCAATCCTTTTTTTTTTCAGGCAATCTTTGAATCGTTTCTTTGGTGTGCCTCTGCCGCGATAGCTAATGAAGAGCTCGAAGTAAAATAAAATTTTAGGCAGGCGATGATTCTCCATCCTGGAAACGTGTTAAACCCAGCATAGCTGGGACTTTAGAAGCATTGGCGTCGATGCTCTACTATCACAAGACACAGAATAGGAAAGAACACAGATACACTAACAATATTTGTTACCTCCAAAATAAAAGTCAATTAATATAACTAAAGAATTATTGAAAGCATTACGGATTATGGTCAAGGCATTCACACACTTAGCATTCATAACAGGAAAACTGTAAAGATAAAAACTGCTATCTATATAGATTCTGGATTATTCTAATATCCTTCTCAAATAGATCAAAGGTTACATAAGAATCAATATCATTCTAAATGTTCTTTTTTGCGTTTACTGTTAACAAAATATTTTGGCAGTTCTGTTCTACAGCCTTCTTCACATCTATAATCATTTACGGAAGATAGGGATTTTTGCTTTTGAGCAATGGTAGCGAATATATTGACTGGCTCATTCCAGCAATCTATATCATACAGGGGCTTTCATTCTTCTAAAAATCATCCAACGCTTTCATATTACTTATAAACGCAGGTAGTCTTTAATGATCTTGTTACGAAGCAAATATTAAACAGCGTATTGAAATCAAAATATCGGTCTGATGTATGTCGCTACATACAATTCTCTCACAGTCAAGTGATCTATCTTACATATGCTATATGAATGCTTTGACAATAAACAAACGATTTTGGTAAGGATTTCAGAATATATATACACTAAAGTTCAAAAGCTTGAAGCAACTCCCAGAATTAGCATCGACTGAACGTGACAGAAGTGTGAAAAAACAAAATGAAAAGGAGCTCTTAGTGTCATTGAAAAAAAAGAATTGAATCAATTATCACACTTATACTTTAAGTAACTTTTGCAATGTATGAAGAAAAATTGTTTTGCAGTCATCACGGTTGA
>CAHIKZ030001335.1:3435000-3465000 GCA_903632075.3 Acanthosepion pharaonis | reverse complement strand
GTATAAATATATGTATATATATGCAGAAATATAGTTTTAATGTGTGCTATATTTATGGGATAAAATGCTCAATATCAGAGATAGAACGAATGTAAATATAAATATAAAAGTGAACATTGAAGTCAACACTCAGAGGCGACAGGCTGTTTCATGCTAGACGCAATCGTCAGGCAGAAGTGTTGACTTCAATGTTACTACTATATATATATATATATATATATATATATATATATATATATATATATGATTAATGATTAAGAAAACGTATCGTATCGATTAACTGAGTGATGTTGGTTCAGTCATGCCGATTTCAATGTTTCGTGGACGCATTGTAGTAATGCTTTCCCACTTCAGGGCTGTTTGATGGAGAGCGGCCAACAGCCATGAAGAGTAAAGGCATTACTACAATGCGATCCCGAAATTTCGAAGTCGGCTTGACTGAAATAACACCACATAGTTTAGTGATAAGTTTCTTCACATTAATTCTATTAAAACTTTATTGTGGTAAACCCTCCTACAGTAGAATGAACTCTTCCTTCTCTCATAAATACAAACTGCGAGAGTCGGATAGTAAAAGTGAAGTGGAGTTGTAGACGCAGTGCTAATCTACTTATTACTAACACTATTGTTTTGTATATATTTTCAATATACTTTTTCAAACTACCTTCGTCTTCCGTGTCTTACTTTCTGGCTCCTAAAAACGCCACAACACACTCTGTCCTTACATTTTGCTTGATATTGAGCGCATTTATGACAAAAAAAAACTACCTGCCTAAAATACTTACCTATCAGTAAACTTACGGAACAAAAGAACCAGCAATTTTGGCACCTAAAACTCTTACAACTTAATACCATTTATATATATATATATATATATATATATATATATATATATATATATATATATATATATATATATATATATATATGTATGTATATGTATATGAAGAAATATAGTCTTAAGGTGTGCTATATTTATGGGATAAAGTGCTCAATATCAGAGATAGAGTGTGTGTAAATATAAAAGTCAACACTTAGAGGCGACAGTCTGTTTCATCATGAAACAGACTGTCGACTCTCCGTGTTGACTTCTATGTTTACTTTATATATATATATATATATATATATATATATATATATATATATATATATATATACTTTCCATCTTGTGAGTTTAGCTAATGTATTACTTTTCTCTCCATGAAAATATATTCTGATTATATTTTTATGAATAAAACTTTTCTCTATTATTGTATTGGTGCGTTTCACCTACAATTTACAAAATATATTTATGCAACAAATTTATTATAATTTTCATTTCTATGAATAACTATAACGCAGTTCAAGATTTGTTTTAATATATATTGTAACGGAGATTGCCTGCTATATTATTTTTTCTGCAGTACAACATTATTTTACATATTTGTAACACTATATGCATTTTTGTACTGAGGTGTGTAAAAACCCCAGCGTACAATCCATTTTCGGAAATTTTATTCCTTAAGTTTTCATACTAATTTTATCTGACAGTCTGATAATCAAGTGGCAGTATTCCTCTATATTTTTCTAACTGAATTTCTGGAATGAGAAGTTAACATTATTTATATTCGGACTAATTAACAACAAACATAAGGACATTCATCCAAATATGAATAAAAAATAATCATTTTTACTGATGCTTGAATATTTTCGATTCTTCCTTTCAATTCCTTATTTCTGACCTTCTTGTAAAAGTTTTTGAAACTGTTTCATGTTGTCCAGTTATTATGTGTGCTAGTGACATATGTATATTCTTTGAGAAACACCCTTTGGTTTACGGAAACAGCGACAACTATACTATCACGGATTTTCATTCCTTTGTTTACGATGACTAAAATTCGTCTCATAGCGTAATTCGTTTGAATTTCAACTTGTTACAAAGATTTTATTCTTATTGTTGTCTTATGTCGTATTTTCACTTTCTGCAATCTTCACTGCACACAAAATCCGTTCTTCTAAAATGTGCTTTTTTACATCATATGAATCTTTTATTTCATTATTTGAATATGTTTTGTCTTTCTGATTCTATCTCCGTGCTTCTCATCGCTTCTCTTCTTTCACTTTCACTTTCGCTTTCACTTTCTCCTTTGAATTACTCGACCTAGCTCTTATTTATTCTCCTCTTGAAAAACCCTTTCCCCAAACTCCCCTTCTTCATCCTCCCCTCTTATTTTATTTTTAAGTGCTATACTCCATTTCAGACAGCTTCCTCTTCAATCGAATCTTTTCATTAAAATCAATTTTCTGCCTTTTCTTTCTTATTTTGTTTAATTCTACCAATTTGTCTTTGATTTAAATCGCCATCCGCCGTCAGTCAATCGCAGCATTTTTTTTATTACTTTTTTCCTTTGAGTTCAACAATATAATCGAATAATTGGCGGGAGAATTGGCGAGAGAATTAAACAAAAAATAGCACTAAAAGAGTATCGAAACCAAAATGTTTTACGACCTTTAAAAGTATAGAAACTAAACCCAGACAAGACACGACACATCTGTTAAAGAATTCTATTCTATAACTTTATATACAAATATTTAGATTAACATAGCTTCGAATAAATTGGACACAAAGCTTCAATATCAAAGATCTGAGAGGAGTGAACATTAAATCGGTGTCTTAGGGAACAAATATTAATAGATATTGTAGTAAATACAATCTCGGTTATAATTCTGCTTGTCAATCCTATCGTTAGTCAGTATAATAGTCAGCTAGCGCGACCGTTACGCCTTGTTAATAATACATAAATAATAAACTTTTCCGTTTTGACCGCGTGAAAACATCAAACTGATATATCAGACACTTGAGAGAAAGACTGCAATATAGAAATGATTAACGTCTGTTTCAATGAAATGGAACAAAAAAGTTTTCAATTTCAAATTTATTAATAAATTTATTAATAAAAATATTTGCAAGATATGTAACAGCTCTTGTCATAACAGGCGCTTATTTGCTCATAATAAATGTAAGCGAGTTCTCGAAGAAGCTAAGTCCCTGTTTACTGAGAGAATGAGGCACGTCATAGCCTCTAAAAAATTTGGCTCTCGTGACTACTGGCGTCTCTGTAATAGCGTACTAAATAAGTGCAAGATCTCTATCCCCCCTTCAATCGATCTGAAATATTATCATTCTCTGCTGATAAAGCTGAATACGTTGCCCGTACATTCTCTTCAAACTCTACTCATGACTCAGCTAAAGAATCCCTGCGTAACTTCCCATTTAGAACTCATTTTCTATTGAATAATATGCATATAACCTCTTCCATGGTTTTTGTTATAATCTCTAACCTTGATCCTCATAAAGCAAAGCCTGTGGTGTCTCTAAACTGTATAATAAATGCCTCGATGTTTCCTGCTTTTCCGCTCGTTGGATGTCATCGTTTATTCTTCCAGATTTTAATAACACTGGTGAACCATTTCACCCATCCAACTAACGGCCTTCTGCCTCTTTTTGGGAAACTCCTAGAGGCCCTAATCAATGCAGAATTGGTTCATCATCTCTCATCACAGGGCCTTTTTCTCAGACAAGCAATACGGCTTTCGTTTCTCCAAATCAACTGCTGATGTACTGATGATTGCGGAAAAAACAGTAAAGCCCTAGCTATAGTATTAGACATATCAAAAGCCTTTGACAGTGTTTGATATACGGGTTTTCTCCACAAGCTGAAAAGCTAAGTTATGTCCGGGCACGTTTTAAAACTGATCCAGTCGTTCCTATAAAATCCTGAATCTTGAACGGCCACTCGTCTACGTCATTGGTCCTACGCTATTTTTAGTCTTCATTAAAGACCTTCCCGATGACATCAGCTCTCAACTTGGCATCTACGCTAACGAAACTACCATTTAACATTGCCT
This sequence comes from Acanthosepion pharaonis, assembly GCA_903632075.3. Classification (NCBI taxonomy): domain Eukaryota; kingdom Metazoa; phylum Mollusca; class Cephalopoda; order Sepiida; family Sepiidae; genus Acanthosepion; species Acanthosepion pharaonis. The sequence continues at coordinate 3,461,112 of CAHIKZ030001335.1, read as the reverse complement.
CGGTAGTGAGGCTGATCAATCAGACAAGGTCAAAATGGCAGTTGATTCACATAACGCAAAAGATGGCTTCTCAATTTTAACGCCCCCCAAAACTAAGGTTCTCTCCACCTGTCATCAGAGGGACCCCTCTCTGCATTCCGTCAGCATGGCTGATGCTATCCTCCGAGAAAGTGACTCGTTTTCTCTTATCGGGTTAACGTTCTCAGCTGACATGAAATGGAAAGACTATATTGAATCCATTGCTAAGTCGGCTGGTAAGAAAGCCTGTTCACTGTGTCGGGCGAGACAATTTTTCTGTCCGGAATCTGTTTTAAATATCTATGTCTACCATTCGTCCATGCTTAGAATATTTCAGCCATATATTGTCCGGTGTGCCTGCTAGTTTCCTGGAACTCCTTGATAAGATCCAAAGAAGATTTAGCAATATTACTGGTCTTGATCTGGTAGCTAGACTACATTCACTTTCCCACCGCCAAATGGGTGGTTCTCGGCGTTTTTTTTATAAATAATTTCATGGGAATTATTTGGATGAGCTCTTCGCTGTTAGACTGTATGTATTTAAGCCCAATACTACACTGACAGCGAGATTTCATGAATTTACACTTGAGTTAGCTAGGTGTAGCCGTAAGTTCTATGCTAACAGTTTCTTCTATTGCACTTCTCTCTTGTGGAACGCCCTCAAAGATCCATGCTTCCCAGCTAACTTTAATCTGCAAAAAATTTATATTCAATGCCTATCGCTATCTGCTATCCTCATGATTGCTCTTTTTCTCTCTCTCCTCCTTACTAATGTTTCTGTTTTTAATTCCTCCATACCATGTGATATTACCTTGCGTACTAGTAGCTGTATTCCGTTGCTTGGGATGATACAAATTATATATATATATATATATATATATATATATATATATATATATATATATATATATATAAAAAGAATGAAGTAAAACTTCAGCGTTCAAAACATTAACTTAAAACAGGGCTCAATACAAAAGTAGAGCATTAAATATTTATTTATTATGCAGTGTTACATTAGAACACACACATACCCACTACAAATCTGTACATTTTATTTCAAAGTTAATTTTTTTAACGTTTCATCAGGTGGGAAATCACGATACTACTAATGACGGAAGTGGATTATGTGCTTCGTTAACTCTATTTCAGAATAAAATATTTTAGTAGCATCGTGATTTCTCACCTGATGAAATGTTAAAAAAAATTAACGTTGAAACAAAATGTACAGATTTGTAGTGGTTATGTGTATGTTCTATTTTTGAAATTTTTGAAAAAATCTTTTTTTTTCAATCTAACCAAATTCATCTATATTCTTTTTCTTTCCGCCATCTTTGTTATTAAATATCCCACATTGCCATAACAGAAACACTGCCATGAAGTGTGAAACGCCGTAAGAACCTTAACGTAAATTTACTGTAGATGAAACAGCGATTAAGGCATTTTCTAGACATTTTCGTCTGAGTGAAGTATATTTACCGTAACGAAACTGACCAAAATTTTAGTCTAATTAAGAGAGAAAATAATTCACATCCACGGAGTCGAATTACCCTCATTTCCTCCATGTTCTAAATGTTAAAAGAAAATTCCAATTAGAAATGTTTATTTCTCCTAAGGACTCTTACTCAGATTCTGAATGCTATAAACTAATCTAGGGTCAGTTGTTATCTATCCTCCTTATCCTGATAATCCTTAATTTACAGTAAATCACTACCTGGAATAGCTCTAAATCATAGTATTGTGTGAATTATATCACAAAATACATAAACCAATCGCTACAATGTTATTTTAGCCGATTTTAGATTAAAAAAATCAACAAAGGAAATATTCTTTTTTTTTATCTCTATAGCAACTATAAAACCATTTTTGATACAAATTTGGCTATTTAAAAATAATTCTTATGCAGAAGTTAATTTATCAATTTACTTGTTAAAAGAGTTCTGCTTGTTCCGTATTCTATGAGCAAACAATACTTTAAAACAGGTCAAACATTAGATATAGCAACAAACTTTGTGATAAAAACTGAAAAGTAAAAAAAATACTGATGTTGTGTGCTGTGAATTCTTTTTTCTGTGATTAGAGAAAGAAAAACGAAACACAACATAAAGATAATTATCAAGGTTTTTTATTAAAATGAAAAGACCACGTTTCCGATGCCCAGCAAAAATATCGAGAGAAGACACTGTTTTCAAGAAATTGTATATAATAGGATTTTTTTTTGTAGGGATTTGCTATTAACTTCATAAGAAGTAATGAATTCTCCCTTCTGTAACTTTTCCCCGCGCCTCTATTTCACTCTCGTCGTCAAATATATTTTTATTTTTATTTTTTCTAAGGGTTTTACCCCAAACAAGGCAGAAAGCCACTAGCACACAAGGGGTTACAGAGAGTTGGAGTGAGAGCAAATAGGAATGATAGAGGAAAGGATGAAAAGACGGTTAGGGCATCTGAAGACGTCGATTGACGTTACATTTGAATAGTTGGAGATTATAGCTATCAGGGAAAACAGGAAAAGGGTCCCACAGTCGAGAAGTGCGAGACATGAAGCTATTGGAGTAGAAGAGACGGCTACATTTAACAGTTTCGACTGTGAAAGGATGAGAGCGTGATACCAGCCTATTAGAACCATTAAATTCATGAAGTCTTGGAACCAGCGAAAGCCGCTCATCGGAGCAGTTATCGTGAAAGTATTTTTTTAAAAAAAGACAGAGGGAGGCGACGGCAAGTCTGTGAGAGAATGACTGCAGACGAGTTCTCCCATGTCTTTGACAGTTTTATCGATCTCTTGTCAAGCGTAAATTTCAGTCACTGCAGTTCACATTTTTTATCTTCATTAAAATATTGTTTTACCCATATTGTCAGGTATGACGGTGTATTCTAATAAGTCCGTAATATTATCAGAAGGTTCAAGCGTGACACTCTGGTCTTACGAATATATGTTTTCCGCCAGGTATATAAATATCGGTGTCAGGTTACTGAGTGCAGTGATTATTGAATGACTCTTAAGCGGAACTATCCAGTCGAATTAGTGTGAATTATTGTGCGTCGATGATTTGGGTTTTGATTTAGAATTTACCGGACGTTAAGCCAAACCGCGCTATTAACAAGGTATTCACTGAAATGGTTAATTATCTTTGGTTGACTTTTATTTCTTTGTTCTTGTTAAGTATTTATTTGAAATTGTAATTAAATACTGTTTTAGTTAACATTGAAGTGTTGAGTTATACTTAATCATTAACGGCCATCGTACGTCACAAAACTTTCACAATGGCATTAGCGTGAAAGTGGGCGTTAATTTACACAAATTATTCTTTTAACAATTAATATAATCTACACTTTTGCGCATCCATACACCGTTAATTGACTAATGTGCCTAAAATAGTCCTGGTGTCGAATTACTATTTATCTGTTAAACAGAAAAAGACAAGATCCTGTCTACATTTTTCTTCAAGCCAACGTGAATACAAGCAAGCATTGATTTTTTTTTCTGTCCTGTTTTATCTGCAATAAACCGACAAGATGCTAGCAAAATTTGCGATAAAGAACAGCGATGTATTAAATAACAAGTCTTGCAGCGTCGAAAAACGGGTGACAACAACACATCATCATAAAAACGACATGTCATCAAATGGGAAAAGTGAAATGATGTGGCACTCAACAGGGCGTTAGAATGCTATCAATTATCAAGCGCGAAGAAAATGTGAAACGAAATTGTTGAATGGACGCAATCAAATTCGATGACAGTGTTTTCATAATACTTCAACTGTTGCTAATAAATTTAAAGCCCAACACTTAATGGTGGGCAGATCCCTAGCTTTTTCAAATCCTCTCTTACCATCTCTATTTGACTATATTCACTTTCTCTTTCTTTTGATATCTGTCTACCGCAGTCTATTCATATCTATCTATCTATCTATCTATCTACACATTTATATATCTATATATATCTATATATCTATATCTATCTATATCTATCTATCTATATCTATATATATATATATATATATATATATATATATATATATATATATATATATATATTCTCAAGGCATAAAAACGAAATGAATTTATTTAAACGAAGTAACTAATAATAACAAAAACAAATTGTCCTTAGCAACTGGAAGAATTTAGAGAACGCTATTTTCATACTGTAATTGCCAAAACTGTTCCTCCCAATATATTGGAGAAACAAGTAGAAATTAAAAAAAAAAACGCATTTATGCGCACAAAAGAGACCTCACAAAAACAACTTAGCTAATGTACTAGTCATACATAGAAATAAATTCAACCACAATTTTGATTTTAAAAATGCTACACTCATAAAAAAATAACTCACTCAGAAGGAAAATTCTAGAGTGTGCCGTCATAGAATATTACCCAAATATTAATCTATCCCCAGGCTTTTTTCCCTATTCTCACTTTTCTTAACAGAATTAGTCTCCCAAACAAATGTACACAAAAATATCGTAAAATCAAAAGAATATGGTTGAGTCCGTCAACACAAAAATAATAACAATATCTCCATACGTGACAGTAATTGACGTAATGATAATAGCGTTCTCTAAATTCTTCCAGTTGCTAAGAACATTTTGTTTTTGTTACTATTAGTTACTTTGTTTAAATAAATTCATTTCGTATTTTCCCTTGAGAAAGTCCACATTGGACGAAACGCGTCGGCAACTATTACAGTTTTTCCTATTGTCATCTATATTCATAAATAGTCTTTTCTACAGGTTAACTCTGAGAAATTTTCAAATATATATCATTCCATTCACATCTATCTCATTCTATATAGACATTGCTGAGACTTCTCTGTCGCCTATGAACTTACTCAGATCATCAGAGATCCTACCCGGTTCCTGGACACGACGATTTCTACCTCCACTAAGCACGTAAGACCATTCACTAATTAGTGCTCAGATTGGTGCCAAACCTCATGCATCTCCTGATGTACCATTCCATTTTTTGCTATGCGAAGACAGACTGGGACAGCTTTCGATCCTATACGATGGAAGCTCCCCTCCCAACTTTCTAACAGATGCTGCCCCCAAACTGCAGCTCTTGTCACTGTTTGGATCCTTTCTGGAATGGAGAGTTTTCTATCCCAAACGACATTCCAGCAAAAACTAAACAATCAATTCTGGATCACCCCTGAATAAGCTGCTGCCTTAACTCACCAGAACCACTTCTTCAACATCTATCGCAAGGTGCGATGTAGTTCGACCCTCACTGCATTCAGAACTGCCCGCAATCGCTGCAAAAAGTGCAGTTTAATGTGGGGTTTCCGAGCCTGTAGGCTCGGCGAAAATTTTCCCGTGGACCCAAAATAAAACGGGATCTGGTAGCTGCTTCCCGAGACGCGAGACTGCCCTTTGACATAGCCTAGTCTGGAGATCCTCTCTGCCCGGTGGCAAAGAGTTTGACCAGCACAGCTGGAGACGAATCTACAACTGCATACCAACATACATTATTTAGTAATGTATTTATATTTATGGGGAAACACCTATTTGTGACACTAAAAAAGGCTTGCTAAAAAAGAAAGAAGAAAAAATAATAATGGCTAGAATTAAATTTAGGCGATAAGAAGCCATCACGTAAAGGACACTAAGCGGTGTTATTTTTCTGACAAGGAAAAGTGGTAAGATTTTTATTTTCCATTGTCGAGAAAGGAAGATACTGGATTTAATCTGATTTATGTTACGGGGCGGAGAATGAGATATGGCCAATCTGCCCATGGCAATGGTGGAGATTCCAGGTTGGTCGGATGACATGCGAGACAGAATTCTAAAGAGATAAAAATTAAGCACCCGATGACCGAAAAGCAAAAGTGTCCGCTGACCACCATGAAGGAAAGGTTAAGCCTTTGTCTATATGTAGAATATCGTTTGGAAAAAGCATCTGTTTATTGACGGGACTAGATATGATAAAAAAATTTATTTTATCGGGACGAAAAGTTGGTTGTGTTTCGCCAGATGACCACCCACTTGATAATTGGCGAAAATCTCATTGACGAATTCCATATGAAATTCGATTGCAATTAAGGGACCACACTACGAAAGAAAAAGAAAAGAAAAAAAAAGGAGATAATTTTTTTTTCTCTGAGCAAGATTTTTTAAACCGAGGCTAGTCTGGCTACACCCACGCTGCTGAGCGCCCATTGGCTGAATGGTAGCATGAGCGTTAGGCGGAGGTAATCATGTGAAGAAGGAGGGGAGGTTGCGCCCCCTGAAGGGATAGGTGTGAGATGCCACTGTGAGAGAGAGAGGAAACTCGTTGACACCCCTGAGGGCATGGTGAGATACCAATATGAGAACAGAAGAAGGTGGGAAGACGAAATACTTCCAAAAATGGAAAATAAAAAAATTTTCCTGACCGAAAACAAAAAAGTAAATTGTGGGTTTGGAATTATCAAGGAACCTCAAACCCCCGACAAGCCCACCCCGGTTTTGATCGGCGTCCATATAAGCAGAGGTGCAGCGAGTGAAAAGCAGATCCAGTTGAGTTGAGTTGAGTTCCAGTTAAGTTCGAGTTGTTCGACTTCCAGTTGAGAAGCGGCTGCAGTGAGCTGAGAGCTCTGAAGACCCGCCTCGCATAAGCTGACTAAGATTCACGCAATTCCGAACTAATCTTCTAATCAAGAACTATTTATTTTTGAAGAACGACTTAGACTCACACCACCAAGACAAGTTTTACGAATACCGCCTGAAGATACACCAAGAACCAGTTTCTTAAAGAACAAACAATTTAAGATGTTAAGGCTCGCCTAACAAAAACAAAGTGTCACGAATCCATATAGCGGGTTGGGAAGAAGAAGCAGTCCTGTATTCAGCAACCAGATATAAAATATTGTTATCTTTTTTTAACACAATTGAACTTTTCGAGTTATTATTTTCTTTTCTTTTACATATACTTGCATTACGGCCCGGCGACTGATTGATTTCGTCTACCTAAGATCAAATCACAACGTGGGTAGGTTAGACTAGAAATCAAAGCAGTTACTTCGCTAACCAGACGTTGGAGGCGAGCTGGGAACAACAAGGCTGATACTGAATCTAACCAGATTCCCATCCGAATCACCAAAAGGTTAAAACGTCACATTTGGTGCCGCGACCAATACTACGCCAGTTGGTCGTCACAGGGCAGGATAGCACGACGGACGCAGCCAGGCAGACGTCACATTTGGCGCAGCGACACCGAGGGGAACGTCACATTTATCGTCCGTAGGTATGCTACAATAGTCGTGTATTATCAATTTTCAACGAGTATATTTTTATCGTATTTCTATTGCTTTTTATCGTATTTTTATCGTTTTATCGTATTTCTATTGCTTTTTATAGCAATTCTAATATCGATATTTTGCGAGAAATAATTAAGCTAAGCATTATCCTCTGGTGAAATTTGAAATTTTATCTTTTATACTTTGGCATCTATCTTTGCTGGAACAACACTTATTAGGCTACGAAAGCTCTCCCAACATACGTCATTCACATAAGCAGTACAATTTTATTTTCCAATGTTTCTCTACACCGTCTTGCATTATTAGTAACTGTATTTAAAAGAATTAAATTTAAATGTGATTATTATTATTATTATTATTATTATTATTATTATTGATGGCTTTGTTGTTGTTGTTGTAAGTAACGTCAAAAGCTACGGGCTGAAATATCATTCAAAATTTTTGTTGTATAATGCAAAGGAGATTAGAAAAATAAGTGTTATTATTATCCTTTGATATCCTCTCCGAAACGTCTTAGTCGAATGATAATGACTTTCCTTAGCAGCTCTGCCGTCTGTCAGGTATCTCCAAGTAATTTTGTGAAGGATAAAGATTCTTGGAAATATCCCCGAGTGTACCAACTCCAAATGGGATAACTTGAATCTAGTCAATTTCGCATTATTATTATTATTGATAGTAATATTTTTAAATAATATTCCTTTCCTTAGCTTTTTATCACAACCAATAATACTTAATAAAGGTAATGTTTACAAGTGCTAGCAAAACCTTTCTTATCGTTACGTTTAAACCTGATTAGAAATCTTGTTTTAATGAAGGGAATTTTCTTCAAACGAATATTTCAAATGAAAGAGCCGATTAAAGTTTTCTAAATGACACCTGATGTGTTTCTATATTTCAGTAGATAAAATCAACAATGTCTGGAATTTTAAGAACTAAAGTGACAAGTGAAATGCAGCGTTACAGTATCTCTAACATTGTTCTAAACATGGAAGACTGACTCACTTTTAAATATAAACCAGACGATATTTATAAATGCTAACAAAAGCTTAAATATAAAACAAATTAATCAAAATCAAAGTTTCCTCGCTTTGACTTAATAAACCCCTTCATTTTGGAAGAGGTTATCATTTTATTTACAAACTAGCAGTAGAGCCCGGCGTTGCCCGGGGATGTAACAGTAAGAGATAGATCAAGTACCGACCATCATAAAGACTGAAAAATAAAATTGACAAAAATTATTGTTTAAGGTTGTGTCTTAATTATTATTTTTTTTTTTAATTGGTCAAACCCAAACTCAAACAAAAACATTGTTTTCAATCGTTATAAGTCTACTGATTGAATAGAATTTTATTATAAACAATTGTCTTGTAAATGGAATTTTTAAAGTATTCTGAATGTAAATAAAGAAAAAAGTGTGCAAGAAAATAAGAAAGACTACCTGCCAAAAAAAGTGAAGTTTTGTTGAAATCGGTTGAAAAATGTAGGAAATCCGATCCCATATATAAACGAACACACACACACAACAACCTGGTTTTATAATAAGTATAACTCGATATGAGTTGTCCCCTTTTCATTCTGGCGGCAGTGATGCCTCTTAATCGTGTTTTTAAATTGATTTTGTGCAAAAACAATTGTGTTTTTCCAATTTTTGGCGCTGTCACAACCACCGCAAGGTAATTTTACTTAGTCCTGTAAAGTTTTGTTGAAATCGGTTGAAAAATGTAGGAAATCCGATCCAATATATAAACGTACAAACACACACACACACACACACACACACACACACAACCTGGGTTTTATAATAAGTATGATGTAACAATTCCATGGCAGGTCTTATGAATTACATGCCCGTCCTGTCGGCTGCAGTTTTAGAATACACCGACTGCACCTCTGCAGAGGGGTTAGAAAAAAGAGGTGTCCTGGGTATGACGATAAACTACATCTACGTCCTCGATACACTACGTAAAACAGCAAGGCCTCTGATCAGGAGATCAGGAGTGTGGAACCACCTCTTAATTGCTGCTGTTCCCAGGTCCACTCTGATCTGGGGTGGGTGGTAGCACGTGTTAAGATCCCAGCTATGGGCAAGTAGTTAACCCCCAAATAGTGCTCAAAACACTAGGAAAATGTAAAAATAGGTTTTAACATTTTTAATACCAGCAACAAAAATTTGAAGGAAAAATTATTACCAACAATACATTATTACCAGAAATATATTTTTGAAGAAAAAATATTATCAGCAATGCATTTTTGGAAAAAAAAATATTACCAGCAATAAAAAAAGGTTGTCGGCATTAAATAACCCATTTAGGTTGGTATACGTTAAAACAAACCAAACCAAACTGCATTACACGTAACAAATATTATGGGATAGAAGTTGTACTATTTTCAGATTTATTAAACTTAGCACAGTACAAAGCTAAATGGAGAGAAAAGGTAGAAGACAGTATTTAGTAAATATTTTTTGCGAGAGGGTATATCGGTGTGGAAGATAAGAATTCAAAATCCTGATTATATTTTGTTATATTCCGGGCTAATAGGAATATATACTTGAAAAACACAGTGGAAAAATAAGTAAAGATTTATTGTAAAAACCAGTACAATAAGTAATAAGAGAACAGTTATGCGCACGATCGTCGCAAGTCAATTCAGTATTGAGTGCTACTATTGGAAGGTCGGTATTTCTCACGTAAGTCTAATTCATACTCAACAGATCCCAGCTAGGATATTTAGATACTCCCCCCCCACGAAGGTTGTATGTGGTATAAGGCCGGTTTAACTTGGGTTCTCCGAGCCCGTAGGCTCGGCCCAAAATATTCTCTTTTTGAACCAGCATAAACGGGTTCAGGGGCAGTCTACGCCCTCCGAACGAGACTCTGCCCTTTGACGGAGTCTCGTCCGGGTTCCTGTCTGCCCGAAGGCAAATAGTTCGACTGTCTAGCTGGAAAAGATCGCAGTTAGGCTCTGTAGTCCGTTGCCTTACAGATACTTATTGGTAGTTACTACCTATAGTGTAGTCACTCATGGGGGTGACAGGTTATTCTATTACATCATATTTAACTTTGAAAACTTACTAGTTTCGTCAAGAAATCTTTACTATTCACTTATTTTCATTTAAAGTTGTCCAATCTCAGTGTTGAGTGCCCATGAAGGATCGAACTCACGAGATTAAAAATTAAATCTGCATTAATATTGCTAATTATCATTCTACAATAGGAACATGATCTTTCTTTTTAACGGTATCTGTTAAGTCAATATATTCTTAGGGCTTCCTAACAAGTTTCAATTTCTTGAATTCGCGAGAGACCTTTCGAAGTAAATTGTATAAATTGTAATCTGTTCTTGCACAGAAACTGGCTTTACATTGAACACTGACAGGCGTTGTTTTATAGGACATAATATATCATGTCTGAAAACGAATTATTATAGAGCGTAGATATGGATATACATATGGTGTATGGCTATCGAGTCGGAACGAGAAATCGACGAGTAGGGTTCGAATTCCACTTAAGTCCGTTACATTTACTTTTGCACAAATAGCATGGTAAAATACATGAATCGATCTCTTCTCGCTCAGCTATGGGTAAAATAGCAAAACGGACTAGGAAAATGACAACTTTGAATTCAAAAGCCACCTGAAGCAGTTCCAAGATGGTTAGGGCACAGATACTATGTAAAACAAAACACGAAAGAGTTTGACAACTGCTGGAGAGTAATTATGTAGAATGTTGCTGACCACAACAGACATTGGACTTAAGAAAGTAACGTACATGAATGTCGAAATATAATCTCGATTTATCGATACGTCTTTGACAACTATTTATTTCCGTCGAAATGAGGAAGATGACAAAAAATATCGGCGCAGATGATTAACTCGATGAAAAGGGTTCGAATTCAGGCTGAAGTTATGTATAATTCGAATTCTTAACTTTTGGCAATGTATCTTTCAGTTCTCTCTGTCTTATCGCAAAATATTTGAACTAAGGTCTCGTTAATGGCATACCACGTCGGTTGAGGAAGAGCAATGCCGTCAGGTTCTTCTTACTGTCGTACGATCTAACCCAATTTACTAGTTATATATGCAAACACAGTGCCGAATATTTGAGTACCTAATACATCTCCGACTCATTCAGGTGTCATGCCGGAAGATTATCGATTTTGTTGCAAGATAAATCTCGCTAACACTCGCTGTAAGGTAACTGAAGAATTTCGTTGGACGAAATATCGCAAATCGAAGACGCAATCACCATTAATTTTATGGGGGAAAATGTTAGCGTCCCCAAAGCTTTAGTGAAATATTCACCACGATCGACAATGATGCAATAACAGCAAAAAATTATTTTAAATTATAAAAAGGGAAGTAGGCTTATGGCAGGCGTAGATTATGTTTTAAGTGCCTACATAAGATTTCAAAATTGAATACTGAATTGATTTCATTTGTACCTCAAATTAGCCTAGCTTAATTTGAAATAAGACCCAACAGCTGCAAAAAGCGAAAATCAAAATTTAATAATGCCGGCATTTCAAAGTTAGTCCCAAAAGTCCCAAATAAAAAATTAATAGCATTAGGTTTTGAAAAGTAGCCCGTGTGTATCAAAATTTAAAATTTTAAAAAATTCAATAAGAGTCTTTTACATTTACACTCGGTGCCACCTATATAGAGTTATACAAATCACTTAATAAACAACTCTTACCAAAAACGCTCTGTTGAGCCATAGCTTTACTAGCGATATAGAGAAAATTATGATAAACCATAATAGAAAAATAATGGAGGTATGTGCTAGCAGGGAATCACGAAGATGTAACTGCAAAGGAAAAAGCAGTCTCCTTTCAACGGAGAGTGTTTGGAAAAAGGATGTTGTTTATGAAGCTAAGGCGATTCATGAAGTGTCAACAAATACTACACATGAGATGCCGAGGGTAAATTGAAAAGACGTTTCTACAAACATAAAATCAGCTTGGTGGGACTAAGGAATGTAACACGCTAGAACATTTGCCATTGTAAAAGCGATTGAGTAGTGAGAGGCTTTTGCCAATATTTCTTATAATAATATAATATTAAAAATAAATGCAATAGAGAGCATATGCTACTGAATACGATATCTATCTATCTATCTATCTATCTATCTCAGTCTGTTCATATCTATCTATCTATCACTTCTGGGGGAAGAAGGTGTCTGAGTGGAAGTTACTGCTTACCAAAAGAACACGAGGTGAATGGCGATAATTTGACACCGTGAATATAGAAGTTGTGAAGGCCTGAACTGGCGGAACTAAGCAATGTAACGTGCTAAAACATTTGCCACAGCAATAGCGATAGTTTAGTGGGAGGCTATCAACGTTTCGTCTGTGTGGTAAGATTCGAAGGATGGGAAAAAAATCATCACCCACGAGGCCGCTTAAACGCTTTTGAACTGTCAAGTATGGACAGTTAGGACTGTGAGAAACTAGCCCAAATATGAAACCAATATTCGATATTATGTCAAAAGCTGACTCTTGTAAAGATAGAGAATCTAGCATTTTTTGGAACACTAGAATTCAAATTAATTCAAACATACGCGTGGCGTAATTTGTAAAATGGTTACCACGAATCAAAATCTGATATCACTTGATCCTGATCGTGATGCATATGAGATTTCTTGGGTCTTTGGCTATATATATATATATATATATATATATATATATATATATATATATATAATATAACTTATTATAAGAAATATGGCTGCGTTGTGTTAGATTTCCAAGTAAAAGATCCCCACTAGTGCGTTGGTTAAATTGTTACTGTTTTATATTTTTAATTTCGCGCATGTACTTTGTTTTTTATTTGATTTTGCTGACTGTACACTTTAGTAGGGTCAGTTGGACACCATTTGTAAAAAAAAAAAAGGTGCCCACGACACAAATCTCTCCACCAGAAATCTGTACAGCTTGGCATTCGCGCCTGAAGCTCCAATACGAACATTTCAGAGATGGCTGTCAATCTGTGGACGGTGCAGAGCATTCGGAAAGAGGTGGATGAGTCTAATGGTGATTACGAAGGTACGCCTGCTCGGAGAACTCACTCTGATCCTTCTGATTAGAAAAGAACTCCTGAATGTATTGATGAACGCCTCAGACTCAACACGTAGGCCGAGATCAAGTGCCTTCAGGAGGTAGTGTTGCCCTCGATAAGACCATATGTCAGGCAACAGGACTCTGCACCATGCCACACAAGCAAGAGTGGGGTCCATCATTGCTCTCAGACAATTTGTGCAACCACATTACCCCTTACGTCTCCAGATTGCAACCCCTTTGATTATTATGTGTGGGGTGCAGTTGAACGAGAGACCAACAAAACTCTTTGTAACACCAAAGATGAACTGAAGGCAATGATTATAGCAGCATTCACCAACTTAAACAAGGAGACAGTCCAGAACAGTTGCAGAAGATTCTTAAGTCGTCTGGAAGCCGTGATTGAAGCCAATGAGGATTTTATTAAATAAATCTACTGCTTGGTATTTCAAGGTATTTTGTGTAATTTAGCCAAATATATCTGATAAAATGATATATCAGTGTTATTTTTATTTTTGTATAATTTATACGACAATTTATCCATCGCACCCTGGACTTACCTTGGTAATTCTCATTCGACACTGTGTCTTCTGGCTGGAATCAAATGCTTTACCAATGACGTTGCTTTGATATCTGGAAGAGTCTTGGTCACCAAACAGATCGACTTTTTACATTATATGAGCTTTCTATCACGTTTGTGATGTTGCATGTTGTTTTTTTTTTAAGGCTTTTAATATCAACTTCCCCATTCGCATGTGCAAAAGAATCACTGTTTATTTTTCTAGAAGATATGAAAGTGGTCTTTTAAAAATGTCAATCGAGTCGGCTAAAGACCACTCGGTTCATAAAAAAAAAAGATTGCTCGATTTATCGTCGAGAGTTTGAAATGTGCTAAACGAAAAGACACACATATATATATATATATATCATGAAGAAGAGATGCTACATAGACAAAAAAACCTTTATACCAAGAAGTGTTGAAAATTATAAGATCAGCCAAGGGAACCTCGAGGCGGTTTAATGGTTACCAAGCTTGTCTCGTAAAAACAATTACGACTGATTAGTGAGTCCGATCCTCATTGGATGCCCCATACTTTCGGCCTTGTGCCACATCTGAGCTACTCTTGGAAAATCACTATAAGATCAGTCAATAATCCTTTACATAAGTAATCTGGGATTTGATCATTTGGCTAGATTTTTGGAAGCTGTTTGAGACGAAAACGTTTCAGTATCCATATGCAAGAATAAAACTTTTGGATTTTTTCCCTATATTCTTCTCTTTCCATAAACTCCACCCGTTCTGTATTATGTAAAAAAAAAAATAGTAAAATAGTAATAATTATGCGTTTTTGCTAGTTGATAATGCATTAAAAGTAACAATGATATTTTATCAGATACAAGTCCTACTATTTAACCCATAGCAGGGGAATATGGATTCATACTTTCCCCAAGGATATTTACGCCTAGCTGAATGTTACGAAACCGACTGGAATTCGTACTCTGTTCTCCAATTTCTCCTTTCAGTCCGCGATCCATTATACCAAACACACACATAAAGCAAGAAGGATATATATATATATATATTATAATTTTATCATATAGACAAAAGCATTTTACTCACTACAAATATGCAACTTCGTTTCAGTGCATTTCAACTGCACATCGACTGGTGAGAAAATAATTATTTTTCTACTATCAGTATCGAGCCCTCTTTTTGGATTAAAGGTGTGAACGTTAGAATTTATATATTACTTTCGTTCTCATCGCATCTAATATATATATATATATACATATATATATATATATATATATATATATATATATATATGTATGTATATATATATATATATATTGATTTAGTATATATATATATATTCATTTATATATATATATAATATGTTAATTATATATATATATATATATATATATATATATATATATATATATATGCAAACGGAAGTGAAAAGAGCGACCTGCATATACACATCGACAGATTTCTGCAGGAGGAACAGCGCCGTACAAAAGCAACTTGCAGTCATTGAGTTAGACACGGAGCACAGCAGAGGTAGAAGTACCAATTCATTCACGAATAATACTAACATTTTTGGTGGGTACTATGCTAGTCGAATTATATAAAATATACTATTTATAAGTACCAAACGACCTACCTAGAGTGTGTGCAATGCTTACTAAATTTTTTTGAAACCAAATGACTACTACTGTAATCATCATCCTATAATAATATACAAGCAGATCGACTTTTTACATCATATAAAACGATAAACTACGACCAACAGCAAGGCCTCTGATCAGGAGGATTAGAGGAGCGTGGAACCACCTCTTAATTGCTGGTGTTCCCAGGTCCACTCTGACCCGGGGTGGTTGCACCTGATAGTTAACCCCGAAACTGAGGTAAAAAGCATTATAAAAGTGCAAAAATAGGTTTTAATACCAGAAATACTTTTAAAAAAATTATTACCAGAAATAAATTTTTGAAGAAAAAAAATATTACCAGCAATACGTTTTTGGAAAAAAATATATTACCAGCAATACGTTTTTTTAAAAGAAATATTACCAGCAATACATTTTTGAGGAAAAAATATTAACAGAAATAGATCTTTGACAAAACAAAAATATTACCAGCAAAAAAAAGTTGTCGGCATTAAATGATCCATAGAGGTTGATATGCCGTAAAATAAACCAAACCAAACCAAACCTATAATAATAGTACTACTATAATTGGTGCGTAGTATGCTAGTAAAAGTATATCAAATATAGCATATATCAAACCAGCTACCTATTGTATGTCTAACGCTTCATATATTTTCTTGGAAGACAATGGCTTCTGTTTTAATCTTTCTGTTAACTGATCCATTGTAAATTCTTTTACCCCGCAATCAATTTGAATCCCAGCCTAATCTCAAAATATATACTAATGGCTACTTTAAATCCTTTATTTTACAAGTGGCGTTGTTAATGGAAACCATGACATCATGACTAGGCAGTATGTCGACCAGAGAAGACGAAAGCTCCTAGCTCTTAATCTCTGTCTCATAATTATTAATATCACGACAGCCAGGCTTTGCTACATTGCCCGCTATCGGATGTTTCTGTATGTTCTATATATTGCAATTCTATTTTTTTCTCTTAGAACCTAATTTCTGCCTTAAAAGTACTTTATATATGGACACACACTATATAAGAACTTTGTATATTTACTCCACACATTGTATTATCATATTTGTCACCACAAATGTGTTAATACAATGTGTTTCCTCCCACCAAAGAGGCTCTTCCGCCTACTATAAGATTAGTAGGATAGAAGCCTTCGGGGAACAGTCGACCAGATTGGCCATCTGTCGAACTCTCTGCCTTGAGCGGAGAGGAACCTGGACAAGGCTTTGCCGAAGGGCAAAGTTTCGTCCGAGGAGGTAGACAGGCCCTGAAACCGTTCATGCGGGATCTAAGGGAATATTTTTGGCCGAGTCTACGAGCTCGGAGAACCCATGGTAAATTCGGCCTTGTGCCAAATACATCCCTCATTGGTAGGGGGGGCTGTTAAATATAACAGTGAATAGATTGAGCGCTAGTTCATTCGATACACTCTCGCTAGTCGTGTAATACACTTCTGATGTACTTACTGTTAAATATACGATATGTCTGCAAACCTGTTTTTTGTTATTTACTTGGTCACAACAATATTTACGTTAAAATTGCTTTTATCCCAAAAAAAAGACTCTTTCATCCTTGCATGATTCTCTTATATATTACTTTTTCTTCATACAGTGTTTTATGAATATTAAACTTATTTATTTTAAATAAATATTATCGCGGAATTAATTTTTGATATTGTACTATTAATGTGAATTCTGCCATTTCTACGAATTCTACTGGCAACATTTAAACCTTTTCATCCTGGCCGTGTCATAGTCGACTAAACCAGTTCCCTCACCAGGTTTTTTGTTCAGGTGAGGAGGGTGTCTAAATAACCAGCAGATTTAAAAATAAAACCTGTCAAAGGATGGGTAAACTTTCGTGTAGGGACAACGGCTATTGTTGCATTGTAGCTCAACCAAGACACCCTTGTGCGTTGACAGGGTGCAGCTTCTTTCTGTCAGAGGCTTGTAACTTAAAAATTAACTTCGGCCAGATTGTTAACCACGAGGGAAATGCAAAACAATTTCTTGCAGTAAACATAATTTTATTCTTGGATTGTAACCTACTACTATAAGCAAGCGAAGTTGAGATGAGACGAAGGAGAGGATAGGAGGCAAACAATCTAACGGGTGTCTTCCCTTTCCGTCGTTCTCCGACGCTCGCTTCGTTACTCTGTGTCTTTTCAGAGTACTTGTCAGTTTTATAGCTAGCATGTTTCTGAGTCTTCTCGTCTTCGTCTAAAACAGCAATTTATCTTCATTCAGCAACTGGGCCGCTCGTAAATATTCCGAATCCATTTTTGCGACATGTCTATCAGTTTTCATTTTAACATGATCTCACTTCACTGATATTTCTACTCCATCTAACGCAATGGAGCAGACTGGGCCCCAAAGCTCCACAGTCATTGTGCTGATGACAAAGCATCGCTGGATAGAGGGCCGACCAAACTGAGGACAACAACCAGGATGAATAGTTCCTCCGATGTAATCAACGGCCACGTGTCCGTGATCCAGGGTATCATTCACGTTGGTAAGACATCAACATTGGTTTAACCTGAAGAACGACGGGCTTCGACAAGTCTACTTACCCAAGACAAGCTATGCATGAATGAATGTCTTACCGACTTTTAAACCAGATATGTGTGGGAAATGCTCAGGTTCTCAGCTAGGAAGCGACCCTGCAACCAGACTAGGTCATGGTACCTGTCATAATAACGATTACCTTTTAAATACTTAATCTTTTTACTGGTAGTTAAAGTATACTGCCATGAAGTGTTATATTTAATTTAATTCCTTCCTGACATAGGACCATACGAGAAGGATTCGAGGATTTTGAGTGCAACTGTTAACCTGTCAGGAGGGCCCGACACGCCCAGTTGCGTCCATCCCCCACACTTTTCTGTAACTCCTGATCACAAATTTTCAGTAGTAGGCTGGACCTTCACCGCCATCTTCTTCACTGGCACCAGAGGGGAGAAAGGGTATAAAGAAAGAGGATGGCGATCCCGATGATCGGATGTGAGTGGGTGTCGACGTTAAATTTTATGCTTTTCTTTGTATTACCTCTTTAGGCCAACAAAGGGTTGTATTTAGATGTTGTTCCTTGTCATACCTCAATTACCTCTTAAGCTCTTGTCATACAAGTTATTCTGTGTGTACCCGTGCCAGAAATAATGACGGTTTATTTTTTACCCGCCATATTTATATTGTCGATAATTGACTTCAGTGAACAAAAGATTATTTACTCTATGAATTCTGTTTTGTACATTTATTGAGTTTCTCATGGCGCCAGTATTTGCATTCCACCTTCTGTTGCTTTGCTCTTCAGTTTCTTGTAGAAGATGTTCTTCCATTCGCATTCTCATGGTTTTCTTTGTGCTAGATTCTTCCTCTGTTTCATTTTGAATTCTTTCAGGTATACGTTGTCTCATAGCAGCTTTTCTTGCATTAGCTCCCCCCTCTATTTCATGTACTCTTCTTTGAGCTTCTTTCTATCTTTCTCCCCCCCTCTCTCTCTCTCTCTCTCGTACGCGGGCGCAGGTATGCTCACCCATTAAATTCTTCTTTACATTATTCGGACTATTGTCCTCATATTAGTTGCCATATTTATTACAACGTTTCGGCCGTCGTACGCTCCGGCCTTCTTCAGGTGGTTGGAATGTCGAACTGAACGCCTTATTTTGCTCACTGAAGGCAGACTGTTCTATTTCCACTTGCCATGTCTAATGGATCTCAGTTATCAAGGACAATCTATTAAGCAGTTTATTAAACAGTATATGTATTCCGCTATACCGGCCGGAATATTCAGGAATTCTTATTTTTTTTTTAAAAATGCGTTCTGTGGGTATGTTTCGAACCAGCGGTCCCGTAATGACAGTTTCCCTTTTCAGTCCATGAACATTAACCGTTCAAAATTAAGAACACGGCCTCAATCTTATACAGTTGAAATGGAGAGCTGTAACAGTAAATTCTATGGTAAAAGTTTGTGGATCTCCCTTCTGGCTTCTGGCTTCCCGGTAAACTTTGGTCTTCAAAAACATATGTGTGTACGTGTGTGCGTGTCTCTCTGTGTGTGTTTAAAATCTAAAGTCCAAACGTTTACTGAAAATTTTCCATAAGAACTTACATCTATTTTATTTTTAGACAGGCAAGCAAAACAATTTTTATTTTTAAATATGTATGTCGACCTTTAAAATATAGAAACAACTAAATGACTTATGTACTTCAGGGTAGAATTACATAATATCGAGTTGGAGGGAAATTGTTGATTTCAAAATGACAATCGATCACTTTCAACCCGGATCGATTCCAGGCTCTATTTCGTTAATTGGAAAATGCTCTATAAATACCCAATCAATATTCTTGATTTAACAAATTGAAGGCTACCGCAACCTGAAAAGACGAAATAACCCGTACTTGAAAATGTGACTGAACGATACACGATACAAATGAGGTTTAATTTCTGCCATTGACTGTTTTTTTTTTTTTTCTTTTCTTACTTCGGTTCTTTTTTTACTTTTTACTGGAAAGAAAACTTGCAGTAAATTATTCTCCTTGTTTACCTGTCCAGAAACAAAACCTAAAATATACGATAGCAACGGGGAAAGTTGATTTCTTTGAAAGAACATTTCAAAGACATCATTTCAGCAAAGCATCTGTTGCCATGGAAACAGAACTGATGCCTGCAAGTAGAATAAAAACACTGAACTATTAATCCTGTTCACGAGATTCTTTCTGTTCCCTCGAGATTTCAACACTTACGACGAGAAGCAGGGATTGACCAATCAAAAGTCTTATCTCATAGTAAACGATTCAAGAATTCTTGGTTTGCTTCTTCCGTCAACCGGTTGTCTGATCCTTCAAGCGCAATTTTGCAGCCCATGAAATTAATCATGTCGCGCTGTCTTTCCCGTCGTCTGCATCATATTCCCTTTAGTATGCAACCATTGGTTTCATGAATACATTGCATTAATAGTGAGTGTTTAACTAATTGCTGTCTCATGCTGGGGAAAACATGCTCTATATAATAAAAATGTGACGAGTCTGACAATTCTTCTTTTTTTTCTGTGTACTCTATCCCTTCAAAGCGATCATCACTCTCCACAACTTCTTATCTTTTGTAACAACTATCTCATCGCTCCTTGCTCTGCCATTCATTTACACAAGCTCCTTAATTATTCGATGCATTTCCCACGTCACCCCTACCTTTAATATATCTTGTGAGTGTCAAATTTCCCAGACATTATTTCCTCGTTATGTTTCCCCAAAATTTATTTCAGATTCTAAGGATAAGGATCCTTTTTGTTACCATTTTAAAACTTCCTCGTTGCTTACACGATCCGTCCATGGCATTCTCATCATCCTTCTGTAGAACCACATTCATAATGCCTCACGTCTTCTCTTCCTCTCTGCGGAAATTATTCAGTATTAACTGTCTTATGTGTGGATTGATATGACATAGTAATTCAACACTTTGTTTCTAACGAAATTTTCGTGTTTCTTAATACATTGCTTAGCCTGTTAGAAGGCATCTTATTCTATTCCAAGGTACTTCCAAATGTTATTGGCACATTTTCTGCCACTTGTTGAAACACTTCACTGATACTCAAACTTCTGTATTAGTTTGAATTTGACATCTCTAATTCGTAGCTTGCAAGTTTGGGAATTTTGTATCTCACAATACTTATTTGATACCTATATTAAACCATATTGCAAATTGAAATTATTTTATATAGTAAAAGAATTCAAGAGGCATTAGTTTTACATATACTTATCTGACAATTGGTATGTATGTATTGTTCAGATAACATGGATATATATATATATATATATATATATATATATATATATATATATATATATATATATATATATATATATATATATATATATATATATATATATATATAACAGAAGATCAAATATAGATAAAGTATGGATAGGAATCTAAAAAATGAATAAAGAATAAATAGGAAACAGATCTCAATCTACCCTATTTAATTTTATTAAAGTTTCATCAGAGATCGAGACAGAAATGATGTAAATTGATAAAAAGCAAAGAGACGCAGACTAATGCTAGGTTGTGTTTGGTTAGTAATTATTGGTAATCTAACCTGTTAGACTGAGATCTGTTTCCTACTACTTTTTCATCCTATATATATATATATATATATATATATATATATATATATATAAAACAAATCTGTTAAGAGGCCAAAAAATACCGTACCACAAAACGGATATATATCAAAAGCGCTCGATGCAGGTGCCTTGAAAAAAGACATGCAGGGCAAGTAAATCAAATAAAGGAGTAAAATACCCTATGCCACCGCACACAACAATGGTTTCGACCGTCCGACATTAAGTGCCCGTAATACGATACTACAATTACACAGTTATAGCAACGGAAGTCGAGAAGGGGAGGAGGTGTAGAAAGAAAAAATATTTCTTCATCCGGGGTTGTAAAGACCGAGAATATTTTTACTTATATGTCTACACCTGGACATTATTTCGGTTCTGCTATTTAACAAAATAATACTGTTCTTATAAGATGCTATAGCCAGCTTCTCTTCCTGGCAAAGCCTACAACTTCTACCACTTGTCCGGCTCGGTTTGACTTGGTTTAAGATACTCCACTTTATACGTGAGTTTTTGCTATGTTCATCCTTCAATTTCCAAACGTGATTTTTCTCTCTTAGTCTGTCAATACGACTGATTTCGAAATTTCTGATAACACTCTGGCACAAATATCTCCAGTTATTTCTATGCAAAGTGGTATCAGAAATTTTGAAATCATTCGTATTGACAGACTAAGAGAGAAAAATCACGTTTGGCAATTGAAGGACACGTCCTGTCTACTTATTTTCAATTGCATCCTTTCATATTCCCTGATAAGTTTTTTGGTGTCGTTATTGAGGGACAAGAAGAGAAAATCGCCGTCTTAATACATTAAACGGTATCAGTGGTCACACACTGACTCAGCAGTTCTTCACTCCACAAGAAGGAAATTTAGCTTTCAGTAGTTTTGTCTCCGACAATAATAAATAATAACTTATTTATCTTGCAATAAACAATACCCTGAGGATGACATTGTGCAATGTTGAAAGTACTCGGAATAAAAGAAATATATAACAACACGGCGATTATCTCTCTTCCTTCAATAACAACACCAAAAAGCTTATATATGAATATGAAAGAATCCAATTGAAAATAAGTAGGCAGAAAATGTCTAATTATATATATATATATATATATATATATATATATATATATATATATATATTTTAATCCCTATGGATAATTCCAAATAGGATATAAATCCAAAGAGAGCCCAATGTAAAAACAGAGCAAATGACAATTATTATAAAAACGAAAACTTTAAGAGATCATTGTGTTATTTTATTTCGTTAGAACCGATATTTATTCCAAGTCATCAGACCGCATATTCAAATATTTCAATGATCTCTTCGTTTTTATAATAATTATATATATATATATATATATATATATATATATATATATATATATGGACAAATATATTGTCTAGATAAACAGTTGTCTGGCTGTACAGCGTAGCCAACTTCATTAGGCTTTTGACTGCTTTTTCATTTTGTTTTTATTGTTGTTGTTTTAAAATATTCCTCATTTTGAAAACATTGTTTTTGTTATGAAGACATGTTATGCTGTATGATATCTTCTGGGCGTACAATTACTGTGAAAGTCTCAAACATTAATTCACTTTATATTCATTTTTGCCAGAATAAATTACATTCTCTTTTAATTAAAATTTCATTACTTAAATCAAAATTATAGTCAGACAGGTTTTTTATGAACGACTAATGCATTAAGTCGTTCACTGTCGTGAGTCTGATGAGAATTTTGACTTAATTCACTTTTAATTGAAAGAAAAAGTAATTTTTAACGCGAAAATATATAGAAAGTGCATTAATTTCTGAGCCTATCACGGTAACTTTACACGTTTTGACTGCATTTTACATTTCGTACGCACACCATTTCTTCGGGATGATTGTTCACGAGGGCGATAATAAAAAAAATAAAAATAAAGTGTAAATGCACTCCCGCTCTAGAATTAATTTCAGGCGAGAGAGTCCCAGAGGCTTGATAATGAGTTCAGTCTCATTAGCCTTTCTCTAAGTGGACATCTCCTGTATAAGCTGTAACAACCACATCTTCAAACCTGTAAAAGAAAAGAGCTTTTCCCATTTGTATAAACTGACTGGAAAATTTCCACGGTTCATATTAGTTGACAGCCATCTTACTTGTAAAATAAGTAAACAAAAGAATTTTCATCGCAAATTTAGTTATTTAGGCTAAGAAAAAGAAAGGAAAATCTTTTGGGACACATATTGTGGTAAGTAGGTTGGTAGAATTTGACACTCACAAGTCATAATGAAGGCCAGAAAAACGAGGATCATCCCACCTAATAAGTTTGATTAAAAGGATGGCAGAAGAAGGAGTGGGAAGGATAGCAAAAAGACAAACATTATGAAGAGCTACAAAGGATAGGAAGTTGTGGAGAGCCATGATCAACCTACTTATCAAGCTTGTGTAAATGGATGGCAATATAAAGACAATCATTGCTAAGTTCTACAAAGGATAGGAAGTTGTGGTGAGCCATGATCAAAATACCTATTAAACTTCTATAAATGGATGGAAGAACAGGAAGTGGGGAAAATAGAAAAAAAGACAATGATAGGAACTTGTGGAGAGGCATGAACAACCTACCTAACAAGCTTGTGTAAATGGCTAGCAGAACAAGGTGTGGGGTGGATAGTAAAAGACAATTATTGCTAAGATCTGCAAAGGATAGGATGTTGTGGAGAGCCATGATCAAAATATGTATCAAACTTGTATAAATAGATGGAAGAACAGGAAGTGGGGAAAATAGTAAATAGACAACCATTGCTAAGACCTACAATGATAGGAAGTTGTGGAGAGGCATGAACAACCTACCTAACAAGCTGGTGCAAAAATGAATGTAATGTTGCAGAGAGGCATTATTGCACAACTCCTGAAGATGCGTGGCAAATAGAAGAAGAAGAAGAAGAAGAAGAAGAAGAAGAAGAAGAAGAAGAAGAAGAAGAAGAAGAAGAAGAAACATTGTGATTTTTTTTTCGAATCACTTTCTTAAATATCCTGATCTCCACTTCAATCTCCTTCTAATGTCTTCGAGGCAGTTGTCTAAGAAGCATGTGTCTCATTATTCTCCAAGTGTTTACACATTTCCAGCACCTTCCTCGACAGTCTTTCCAACCCCAGCCCTGTCGTTAGTAAACAATGAAACGAGTGCTGAACTGCTTTATAATATGAATCATCCTACATGGCAGTGAATACAGGACAATCTCGTCACAGATGAAGTGTAGACACATAAGGCGGCAAAAATGTGGTTCTACAGAAGGATGCTGGGGATACCATAGACGGAACATAGAAACAACGAGGAAATTTTTACGAAAACGGAGATCAAAAAGGACAGTTATACTTAGCATTAGAAAGAGATAGTTGAAATTACTAAGAGACGTAATGAGGAAAGAAAGCTTGGAAAATTTAATACTCACAGGATATAATAAAAGCAAGAAAGACATAGGGAAGCCGTAACTAACCTACCTAACAAAATTGTGTATATTGATGGTAGAACAAAGAGTGGGAAGGTTAGTAAAAATACACATTACTAAGAGATACAAAGCATAGAAAGTTGTGGAGAGCCATGATCAAAATACTTAACGAGTGTTTGTAAATGGATTGCAGAACAGGGACTGGAAAGGAGAGTAAAAAGACAAACATTGCTAAGTGCTACAATATATAGGATGTTGTGGAGAGCTATGATCAACCTACCTAATGAGTTTTTGTAAATGAATGGCAGTACAAAGAGTGGAAAAGATAGTAAAAAAACAAACACTCTGAAGAAATAAAAAAGATGGAAAGTTGTGGAGAGGCATTATCTCCCTCCTCCTGAATGTACAAGTCAAATATAGAGAAAAAGAAACGTTCTAAATTCCTTCTAGCATCTCTTGCTCGAATATCTCCACACGAATTTCATTTTCGTGTTTTGGGATAGTTCTCAATGAAGCATATGTCTCGTTACACTCCATCCCCTTATATTTAATCACTTGCTACGGCTCCCGAGCGAAGTCCTGACGTTTGTTTACTTTTAATATCTCTATGTCTTCATGTTTTGTCATTTTATCAATGTCGTAAATCTTTTCAGAAGGTAACGTTTCTCACGACCTTCTGAAAAAGGATTGCAGAAAAGTGAATACGAGAGATTAATAAAGAGAAAAGAATCCCTTCAAGATTTCAAGTAGATCCGTTACTGACCATGTCCAGAAGAATTTGGATATGGAATCATTCGCATGTACAACGAGGTCTACTGTCATCAGTTCTTTTAATGTTTTGCATTCTTACCAGCTTGATAAAATCCAGAGACGGATATGCAATGTAATTAGCCCTAATCTGGCATCTCGTCTGCAGTCGCTCTCTCACAGACGTGCCGTCGCCTCCCTCTGTCTTTTTTACAAATACTTTCATGGTAACTGCTTCCATGAGCTGCTTTCGCTGGTTCCCAGACTTCATGAATTTAAGCGTTCTACTAGGCTGTCATCTCACTCTCACCCTTTCACTGCTGAAACTGTT
>CAHIKZ030001335.1:3302500-3432500 GCA_903632075.3 Acanthosepion pharaonis | reverse complement strand
GTTGAATATTGCCTTTAAAGCGAAATTCCTCTCATCATAGATTTCTTGAAAAGTTTCCCTCCGCCCACATGGACGCGGGTTCGTATCCTGCCGGAGGACGCATAGTTTTCTTTAAAAGGATTTCTCGAACATTCAGGCCGGTACAACGAAAATAAGTAAATGTTTAATCGGTAAATGGAGAGTCTACTCAAATATGAGTATCCGCTAAAAATAACGTTTAAAGAGATAAAAAATCTGCCATATTGATAAATAAAAAATACATTGCCTCAGAATTTATATACGGGGCCTAACGATTGCGTCTAGCATGAAACAGCCTGTCACTTCTGAGTGTTGACTTCAAAGTTCACTTTTATATTTACATAAGCTCTATCTTTGGTATTGAGCACTTTATCCCTAAATATAGCACACCTTAATACTATATATATATATATATATATATATATATATATATATATATATATATATATTATAAATTAACTGATTTAAAAATATGATTTCATTGCTACTACATATATATATACACACAAAACGCGCGCGAGCACAGACAGGCCCACACACACACACACACATATATAGAGAGAGAGATAAACTTCTATTTAAATAAAAAAGGACATTTACAGATGATCTACACGCTGTTAAAGTTCCACGTTTGCTGCTTCAGTCATTGTATATCACAGATATCACATATATAAATATTTATACATATCAATATCAAAATTTACACGAAATATAAATTATGCACTAATTTTCCCGAAAATCAGAAACAACTAGTCTATTTGCATCTATAAAATTTCTTAAAGCTCTACCAAATTGTGTAATTGTGTAAGTCTGTAAAAATCTACATCAGTTTCAGAGTTTATTTAGGTGCCATTGTTTCCGCTAAGTCTCTTGAAAATTATATATATATATATATATATATATATATATATATATATATATATATATATATATATATATATATATATATATATATATATATATATTTGATAGTGAATAGCGAATAGCGGGATTGAGAATCCGAGCCGAGTTCGAATTCCAGTCGAATCCAGTACGCTCACTTTGGAAAGGCATTAATCCTCCTCTTCTCCTTCCAGCTATGATTAAATAGCAGGACAGACTGGGTTCTATAGCCTTAGATGGCAACTGGTCTA
This sequence comes from Acanthosepion pharaonis, assembly GCA_903632075.3. Taxonomy (NCBI): domain Eukaryota; kingdom Metazoa; phylum Mollusca; class Cephalopoda; order Sepiida; family Sepiidae; genus Acanthosepion; species Acanthosepion pharaonis. The sequence goes on along the minus strand of CAHIKZ030001335.1, from coordinate 3,431,349 downwards.
GGAGAAGGACAACTCTGAATTCAAAACCTATATTGTACCAAGTCTCTGTGTTCAGCCCTTCAAAAATTGTCGTTGGTTCTTCACAAAGCCTTCACCACTGTAATCAAATCAAATGTGCTGGTGTCTGGGCTGTCGCTTCCTAGGAACTGCTTGATCCTCATACGTCGAATACGTCGGGAGAGTCCTATATATATATATATATATATATATATATATATATATATATATATATATATATATATATATATATATATATATATATATATATATATATATATATATATATATATATATATTTATATTTTTGCATTTTTTATAGATAAATATTTAAATTTTTATATTTATGCATTTTTTTATAGATATTCAAATTTTCTATGATTTAAATAAATGTTCTTTAATATTGTTTATTATAAACAGTTTATTAAATATTTGTATCTATTTATCGTCTTAAAATAATTGCCATTTATTATAATATATATATATATATATATATATATATATGATGTTCACGTCATATAGTTTTATTTTACATAAAATCTATAAAAGATAATTTTGATGAACCCTGACGGTTTGTCGTGATAGTCTTCAACTTTAAAAAATCACCCATGTGTGCCTGATTTTTTATCATTTTTTCCCAATATGAAATTATACCAACAGACGAATGGTGTTAGATTAAAATGTGTACAGTAAAAGGGTATTTTTTTTTTATTTTCGATCAGTATGTTACAGATGTTTAATAATAATAATCGTGCTCTGAGATCAATTCAAAAAAATGTACAAAATAAACACAAAGGTGAAAAAAGAGAGGTTGGGGGTGAGAAATTGTTGCTACGTGTGCAGTGACCTACTCGTGAATGTCAGTAAAAATGGTGTGCTTAGTATAAGTCCAAAATTGAAAAGATTTACTGAACGGGGCGTGGCTGAGGCTGCCGTCAGAGAGTACTCTGAATGACTGGCCATCCTAGATGTAGTTGTCCTTGGAGTGGCGTATACAGCTCTGGAGTGAGTGACCACACCACCCTTGTGTCGCCGAGGAATGACCAGTCCGACTGGTGTGGTTAGCAAACGGGGCGGGATTGTGTGTAAAGTACGAACGTATGCGGCATTTGTCGAGGAATGAGATGAAGCGGCACGCTCCTTATCCGTCATGAGTAGAAAACGTTCAGTCACGTGTATGATTCCGTTTGAAGCCAAGATATTTGATTTGGTGATTCTGGCACGAATGCCCTTCCATAACAAATAGGTATCTGCAAAAGAGCAAAAGAAAAGAAAATTATAAAACATCGTCAATTTCAAGCATTTAAATAAGATTTTTTTTATTTACTGCCAACATTTTCAGCCGGTCTATTCTACGAGCTTCTTGTAAATATTCATAATACATATGTTTTTTTAGATTTATTATACTTATATTTGTGTCTTTAGTCGAATTAATATTCTCATAATACATTTTGTAGGTCTCATTACATTATACTAAGGGGTACTATAAAGGAAATAAACTAACCGTCGACTCCTTTTATTTCGTGTTTATATCATTTAAATCGTTTATATGATGCTTTACTGCCTTTAGTATTATTATTCTAAATTCACAATTCCAAGTCCCATAATGCACTAGGGTCCTAGAGGCCCCACGGACACTGTATACACAGCAACAATAAGTGTACATTTACAACATATGCACTTGTTATTTGCCAAAACTCCGAATATTCGCGTGTTTTTCTGAAGAACATATGTACAAATTATTCGCTGAGAACTCCCTCGATTCGAGTATTTTTTCAATAGAACATATTTAAAATATTCTTGTATTATTTTCTTGTTATTTAAATGACTTAAACAGTCCATTTTTATGGTAAAAATTGTCAGAATTGTACATCTTCATTGTAAAAAACAAACGTAAAAACATGCGTAGAGCTGCGGCTGGGGTCTTAAAAGTGGCTTATGCTAAGTCTGAAGACATCATTACATATCTGTTTTTAGAAAATGTTTTAAACTTTATATTTTATGTCTTGTTACACATATTTTATACAGTATTTTCAATGATTGTATCGATCTACGCATAATTAAAAACGCTTATTGTACGCATAAAAGAAAATTTAAGTGTATGGTCACCAATTGTATTTTTCAAAAATATTTTTAAAAGTATCTGAATGTTCCTAAAGTCTTTAGGGTCAAAGTTTAAGGCATATGGAGTTTTAACAATCAAAATAGGTACTTATAAGCATATTTAAGTTCGGGGGGTGGTTAAAAGTATTCGTGGATTCTAACTATTCGCGGCCGGTTCTGGTCCTTAACCTTAAAGGGACTCACTGTATCTTGATGACCTTGATATTGTCCATTCATCTTCAGATATATAGTGACAGCATAAGGCAAACTTATTCTTAGTAGATTCGCGTAGAGTACCTTTCGTTTGTGTTTATCCAAATAAAACTGCTTTTATTAAATTTTGATATATATATATATATATATATATATATATATATATATATATATATATATATATATATAAATAAAAAGTCAACCTTTGAAGTCAACACTCAGATGGCTGTTTAATGTGAAGGCCCTAATATAATTGTTAACACTGTCCGTTGGTGTCAAAATACTCCGTCTGCATCCCCAGCCCTATGTCTACCTTTGTGACTCTCTTGAAATCTCGACCTATTTACGTCTATATTGTTTACCAAAGTGACAAAAATCGTCATTGAATTATTTAAATATCCTAGATATGCTGTAAAACAAAACAAAATCATATAGTTCGGACTGAAACAAATACCTTAATTCCTCATGTATAATACACCTTCATCCATAATAACGACCCCAAAATTTACGCTAAGTGTTTGGTCACCAATACTATTGCGTATTGTTTCACCAATACTGAAGTATTGGAAAATGCTTCTGCTAACACATGATACGCACCACTTTTTTGGTAATCAAACCCTATAAATTATAACGCGCCAATTTCATTATGGCTAGCGTTTTCTACTATTAATTTAAAAAAAAGGTTTTAAACGTAGAATAATATTATTTAATTTAGTTTTATGATAATTCTTATTTTATTTTACATTTGAAAGTATTGTTAGGTAAATATGATTATATTTGATATCCTTATGGGGTCGTAATTGCCGAATGTTTGTGTCAAATTGTCGTATGTTTGTGGTGAGTAACTCAAATCGACCGATAAAACGGCAATTTTTAAAATATTTTTTGTAGTTGTGCATAATACGCACCCCTAATTTTGCAAATTATTTTTTTAGAAAAAAAAATGAGTATTATACATGGGGAATTACGGTATTTACACGATTCTAAAATCTGTCGACTTTTCCTGATATGGTGATTGTGCCCTATTTTTTTCTTCTGAGATTGTCAAATGTAAAGCTAGAGAATGCTGAAAAGTATGGTTAGATGATCGATACTTTTCTTAACTCAACACTAAAAGAGATTGATAATCATGATTTGTTGTCGTTTCAAGACAAGCCATGGTGGAACTTTTCACACTGACGGACAAAACAGGGACATGTAACTCTAAATTTCAGGAAATCTCGTGTGGCAAGAATATTAACTGGCCGTCAAGAATATCTGTGCCTGACATTTGCTTTTGAGAATATGGAAAAGAAAAGTTTGGCATTAATAAACGGCAGAGAGTTGGTGCTTTGAAGAATATAAAAGCAATCTCTGAAGTCTGTCAAGAAAATTTACGTAATCTTATGAAGAATAAGATTTTAAGAGTACCTTTGTAATATAGCCGAGCGTCGACGAAATGAGGTTTTTTAAGTGAGGTTTTTTTTTCTGAAAGTACTTAATTAACCTTAGAACACTAACCATCAATTAAATTACACCACTACTAACGGATGTATCATACCCTATTTTGAAAATATCAAAAAAAAAAAAAAAAATTAAATATAAATCTTTATTTCAAATATTTTACATGCAGGCACTTCAAACTTCGTACTTTGAGTTCACATTAATAGGAACTGAAAAACATATTATTTAGGTAAGAAAATCAGGTGCTGAAAATTGTAATTAAAAATAGGAAAATTTTTGCTAGGTACTATATACCCATGGTTAGTGTTCAAGGGTTAACAATCTGCATCGGAGATTTTCATTCACATTCTTCTTCTACGTGTACTATCAGGACGTAGGCAATTATGACTCTCCACAACTTCCTAGGACATTGACATAGCTACAAAGGACAGGAAATTGTGGAGAGCATCATAGCTCTCCACAATTTCCTGACCTTTATTGCTCTTAGTAAATTTTGTCTTTTTCTTATCTCTCCTAAACCTTGCTCCGCCATCTATTTACTCAAGCTCATTCTTCTTCTTATATGTGTCGTGTCCCTTCGGGAGATTGACGATCATAGCTCTCCACAATTTCCTGTCTTTTGTAGCTCTTAATAACTTTTGTCATTTTGTTATCTCTCCCCAACCTTGCTCCACCTTCGATTTACTCTAGCTTGCTAGTCATGTCAGGCATGTTTTTCTTTGTCCGTCTTTCCTTCAATCTGTCCTGTGAGTATCAAATTTTCCAAATCCTCTTTCCTCGTTATGTGCCCGAGAAATTTCAATTATATTTTTCTGGCGTTAAGTAGAAGTGTCGTTTTTGTTTCCATTTTTATCGACAACTTCGTCGTTGCTCACACGTTAGGTCCATGGTATTTTCAACATCCTTCCGTAGAAACTTCAAGTCTCTTCTTCATCTCACAGGAGATTGTTCTGTATACACTGCCATATAGGAGAACAGTATATTCGTTAGAAACAAAGAAAAAAGTAGTGAAATATTATATATCTGTTCTTGTTTTTTTTATTTTTTTATTAAAATTTTTAATCATTTTTACTGCGTTCAAAATTGTTGTTAAAAATCTTGTTTTTCATACGTCAGCGGGTGAGCAAAAGATTAGTATAGTTATTTTTAGCGCCCTTTTTTCTGGACGTTAAAAATGCATTGTTTTAAAAATTATTGCAAAAATCAAATAATTGCCAGATTTTAATTAAATTTTCAGTACTTATTCACAAATGAATGTAATTATATTTTTTTGAAAAAACTTAGAAATATTTTATTTTACATGTTACCCCCACTTGCTTAATTTTATAAAATTTCAAGAAATTAAATTTTCCCCCTCTTCATATTTATATTAGTTAAAAGCAGGACTCCTTAGAGAATTCAAATCATCAATTTTTCTTTTTTTGTCAAACAGAAAGACCATTTACCGAAAATCTGCTCTGAATAGTAAAAAAGAAAAATGCAAAAAAACTGTGACATTATTTAATCAGAAAAGCTTTTTAACTGATTTTATAAATAAGATATTTAGGACATTATTGTCTTAAGAAAAGAAAATTTCAATGAATAATGAATTTTAAAAGAAATGTCTTCATTTTTTAATGTTAATTAGGAAACTTTATTAGCTTTTAAATCTTTTAAAATTCTGTATTAATTTCAGTTTTTAGATGATATTTTTATTTAGTGAAAACTATGTTTACTAATCATTAATTGAAAAGCTTAATACAAATCATCAAATACCAATATGTTTTTGTAGGTATATAAACGAGTCGATTTTTGTAAGTACGGGTCACTATAAACGATATTATCAGAAAATAAATCGTAACTATAGTAAATAGTTACTGCGCGGTCAATGAATGACGAATCTTTCTTTATAATGAAGCGACAAATGTTACCATTATCATTCGAGACCGTTCCAAGCGATACATTTATTACAGACACAGAGATCAACTTCACAATACTCAGTTTTCTTCAGGGTAAATTCCTCATCTACACCCAAATTATCACTCTCTTTCATTCAGTGAATTTTTTGTGTACAATACATACATCCTGACTCAAATAAGGGGATACGTTTGAATTTTTAAAACAATCCTTGTTTTCGTACCAATGCTTTTATATTTTATACAATTTTTCACGTCTATTTTCCTTCTCTATCTGACTTAATTTTCTATATTGATTTATTATATGACTGAGAAATTTATGTATAATGTGTGCGTGTTTATGTGTGTGTGTGTGTGTGTGTGTGTGTGTGTGTGTGTGTGTGTGTGTGTGTGTGTGTGTGTGTGTGTGTGCTAGACAAAATTTAAATCAGTTTGTTCTATGCCCCTGTTATATTCGGTTTGGTTTTCTCGCTTCATGTATCCATTACCCAACAAATATAATAATAACAATAATAATAATAATAATAATAATAATATATGGAGGTAGTTGCAGATTGACCACATTCGAGATTATAAAATCAATGTGAACTCCAAGACCTTTTCGATTGCTGAATGTGTTAGACCAAGCCTACATACGATTTCAATTCAGAGTCGTATTTCTCCTAGACTGATTGCCAACCAGTGTGGCCTGCTATTTAACCCATAGATGGTGGGAGAAGAGATGGATATCTTTCCCAAGGGTACTACGGACCATACAAAAAAAAACATGTACAGCTTATTTAGTTTTTTTTTTTAAGGGGTGCGGGCTCTTGTACGCGAGATTTTTTTTCGCATTCCCTGCTTTTAGTTTTCTGGTACATGTATGGACCTTTTGTCTGTTTTTGATAGTTTTGCTTCGCTCGATTATCCTTTAGGAATACGATTTTTCCATGAAGCAATAATTAAAAGTTGAATTTTCTCCACTCGTTCTTTAACGCCAGTATTTAGCCACTGACAACTTTTAAGTCATTGAAAAAGCAGACTTCAATCATTACAACTCTGATGGCCTTGTCGGAGACTAAACTCAGATCTTTAATTACCGATAATGAAAATCAAACATTTTAGTCACTCGCATATCTTATTTTCTCTGTATCATTTATATCCTTTAACAACGTCTCTTCAGTCTATAGACGATCATGGCTCTCCACAGCTTCTTATTCCTTGTATGCTCATCCAGTCTTTAATATCCTCTACGAGTGTTAAGTTCGCAAAGTCCTCTTTCCTCATCATGTGTTACAGAAAATGTCAGAAACAGTCTCACTCGATGTGTACTTTTCGTTCCTATAGAACTTTATCATTGTTCACACGCCCAGACACTGGCGTTATCAGTATTCGTGTAAAATGATACCAAGTTTTTTCTTAATCTGTAAATGAATTGTCCACCCTTCACATATACTAGAATTGATACGACATATCAGTTCAACGGTCTTTTGTTTATTTCTAAATAAATTTTCCTCTCTGTTAATATTTTGTTTAGATTGTAGAAATCATCTTTCTCTGTTCCTAACATTATCATCATCATCAGTCACATCACCGAGTGTTGTCATAGGATGGCTGGGCATCTGAGCACTTGACCAGTTCAGTGCACATATCTGGGTTTTAAAAGTCGGAGAAATAGTTGTCCATGCGTAATGTGTCTTGGGCGAATAGACCTGGTCGAGTCCATCACTCTCCGGGTGAAACCACAGCTGCTCTCCTCCAACTTGATGCCTTGCCTTGGTCACGAACACGTGGCCGTTGATCCCATCGGAGGAACCCTTTGCTGCGGCCATTGCTGTCAGACTACGAAATCATCCGTCCAGCGATGACTTGACAACCACTGGCCGCATACATAAGTATGAAACCCAGTTTACGACATCGTGAATAATGGCTGTTGACCCTATCAGAAGATTCATCCGGCCTCTAGCAAGTGTTGTTTTTAATCGCCATCACTAGAAATGTCAAACAATCGGCCATGTGACAGGTAGTAATAGGATACATTGTATCGATATCACTCGGAGAGGGACTTGGCATCAGTGATAAATGCACCTTTGGATATGTATGGCACATTTTCCATCGTCAGTTAAATTTCTATACCTGACAAAGAAGACTTTTAGTAACAGTAAAAAGACAGGAACACATGTTTTGTCTGTGTTTGTATATTGAGAATTGAATGATGCGATCATGACTCATTTTATCATGACACAGATCCAATCCCAATGAGGGCATTCATACAACGGCTGAACAGGTATTAATCAATAAATCAATTAACTGGAAGTAAATGAACAGTTATATACATATATATATATATATATATATATATATATATATATATATATATATATATAGAGAGAGAGAGAGAGAGAGAGAGAGAGTTAGATAGATAGATAGATATGTAAGAGGAGAGGGAGTTGTGATCCATTAAGTTGGGCTCTGTTTGTTTCATCAAACACCTTCTAATGCAACCCGGACAACGTGAGTTGAATCTTGTCAGCTCCGATCCAATCAATTGATATCGATTACCAATAAATGATACAAAGTTTCCATTGTAATTTATATCAAGAAACCAGGATATCAATTCGTACAATGTTTGTCAAGAAAACTATGGATACCGATAGGCCTTTTTTTTCATTTTTTTTTATTTCTTTCTTTCTCATAAGTGACTCTCTTCGTTCTTTCTTTATTTCCGTTTTTTTTTTTTTGCTTTTTACTTATTGTTCTTTTTTCTCTTTTTCCTCCTTTTCATCACTGTTCTTTTTCTGTCTTTAGGCTCATTTTTCGATATTTTTTTCCTTTCTTTTTTATTTCTTTCATTCCTTTTACAATTTCTTCTCTTGATAGTCTTTTTCTTACGTTCTTCCTTTGTTTTTCATTCATTCTTTCTTTTTTCTTCTATTTTCTTTTTTATATTCATTATTTCATTTCTTTCATTCATCTTTACTTGCTTCTGCTTTTCTTCTTTCTTTCTTTTCTCACTTTCTTCTTCACATTTTCTTCTATTTTTCTTTCTTTTGTTATTTTTTCTACCTGACATCTGTCTTTTTCTGTTTTTCTTTTTTCATATTCTTTGTTTCTTTCTTATCAACCTTCTGTCTTTTTTCTTTCTTTCTTACTTTCTTTCACTTTTTCTATCTTCTGTTTCTTTCCATTTTATCTTTTTCGTTTTTGTTGTCTTTCCTTCTTCCTTTTTGCTACACTTTTTTTCCAAAATTCTTCTTTGCTAAATTTCTTTCTTTCCTTTTCTTCTTTTTATCTTTCTTTTATTTGACTTTCTTCCTTACTTTATATTTTTACCCTTTCTTTCGTTTCTTTCTATCTTTTTTCTTTCTTCATTTCTTTCTTTCTGTCTTTTTTCTTTGTTCACCCCCTTTCTTTCTGTCCCTTTTCTTTCTTCATTCTTTTCTTTCTGTCTTTTTCGTCCTTTTTTTTTTCTTTTCTTCTCATCTTTTATTTCTTTTTCCTGTCCTTCCATTCCTTCTTTTCATCATCATCTACTATTCAACTTCTTGCATTTTCCTCTTCCCCCTGTCACCTTTTGATCAGAAATTCACTGACACATTCACTCCATTGTGTCAGTTGGCAAATCTACAGTCGTCTTTTATTTCAGAATGACGTGAATGTTTATTGAAAGAAGACTTTATCAAAACACTTATACCCGTAATCTATGGGCGTGAACAATAATTCTGCTTTCCCTTCTGGCCTGGATAAAACAAAGGGAGGCAATCGATTGATTACTGGCGTAGAGCCGCTTTAAGTTTCTCCCGACTGCCAATAAACCCGCCTTCAACACCAGTATTTTTTCTCCCTTATCCAAAGAGCAACGTTTCGTGCGAAAACCCAATCTGCCGATAGGCTTGACTGATGCAATTAATAACATCGAAACAGATTTAACGTCGAATATTGGTATTTTGTGTTTAATACATTTTTTTTTTATGTTGCGTGTGCCTCTGCTTTGCGAAGCAAATTAATTTCTCTTGATAGCATCACCACAATGTATCGTAGATTTTAGAAGTTCACGGGTAGAATACACCCACATGAATAAAACTGCATCCATTTTTAATCCAAAAAAAGTTTATCTTCATATCATTTTTTTAATCACTTAACTCCAGACAAGGTGATGAAGCCACTAAGGCACAGGGGCGGGGCTACTGGGTATGAAAGAGAATGAAAAATACTCTACAAGAAACCAGAAACCCAATCCTAAGCAAGAAACAAAGAATAAACCCCTACTCCAGTTCAGGGAGGAGTGTGAACCGGGCGATAGTCGAACCTATTTATTCCTGTTGATGGGGAAAATAAATAGTAAATAAAATTTCAGAAATTTGGCGAATACGATAGATTTAGAGAGTTGAAGTAGACTTTAGACGGAACTGAAAACCCAATCTTAAACAGGAAGCAATGGATAAACTACTTCTGTTCAAAAGAGCGGAGAGGAGTGAGAACCGGACGATAGGCAAACTTATCCACTCTTATGGATTTCTTTTGTAGTTTTTGTTTTATGGAAAATTTCAGGTCGTTTTTACATTCTACAGCCTTTAAGTAAGTAGCATGAATGATGAATAAAGATTTTAGCCTATAATGAGATTTGATCTTGCATTCTTAGAAAGTTGTCGGACATCACTAGAGATTTGGTCACAGAGATCCATCGAGTTGTATAGGTATATATTTCCTAAATTAAATTTCTACACGCCAAATTGTTGGTCGTACGAAGGTCGGGATATAGAACTTGGTAAATTTGACACTCACAAGACCATACTGAAGGGAGGAGGAGTACAAGGAAACGACCAGTGACATACCTAATGTGCCCTTGTAAATAGTAGAACATATATATGGAAGGATAGCAAGGGGAGTATCATTGTTTTGTCCAACAAAGGATAGGAAGTCGTGGAGACACATAATTGAACCACATCCTTAAATAACGCGAAGGAAGAAGAACAAGAAGAATAAAAAGTCGATAAAAAGTTATGCTGGATCTAATTTAATTAAAAAAAAATGATTCACCATTTCTCTGTTGGTTTTCTTTTTTTTAATATAAGCCCATAAAGCGTCGAGAAGCGCGGGGGGGGGGAATTGTGAAGTTATTTTCTGTTTTCCCATCCATTTCTCTCTTTCAAAATATCTGTCCAAAATATACATTTTGGAAGGAAAAAGTACTGCAAACATTCCCATGAGGTCAGTGACTGATTATGGAAAGGCTGCAATTGATGTAAGCACAGTAAGGAGATGGTCCAGTATTGTTAATGATCAGTTCTAGAGAGAAATGTAAAACTGAACTTAATAATAGGCTCTGCAGTGAAAGGTCAGCTGCTGCTTCGAATGATGATAACGCCATACAGGCTGATGCTCTCATTACAACTGACAGGAAAATCACTATGACAATACCTTGCGAAATTTTTCATGGTATTACCTGCAGTTGATTGCAATTGATAATAGATAACAAGGATAGTTTGTTGACAAAATTCTAGAAATATGGACAAGTTTGTTGACATAATTCATGAAATATGGACAAGTTTGTTGACATAATTCATGAAATATGGACAAGTTTGCTGACATAATTCATGAAATATGGACAAGTTTGTTGACATAATTCATGAAACATCGACAAGTTTGTTGACATAATTCATAAAATATGAACAGGTCTGCTGACATAATTCATGAATTATGGACAAGTTTGCTGACATAATTCATGAATTATGGACAAGTTTGTTGACATAATTCATGAAATATGGACAAGGTTTCAAACTGTTGGGATCATTTTGGGATTTACGTTATTTTCTGTTTTATTTACAGCGCTAGAACAAGTTAATCGTCTGGGCTTCTTAAGTTTTTATTTTATTTTATTTTTTTATCCAGTGTCAAGACTGTTGTTGGTCCTTGATTACTTTACATTATAGGAATGTACATCATGGGTCATCATTATTATTTTTTTGCTCTAATTTAATGCCCACTGATTTTTGTGCAAAGCTTTTTTAGGCTTTTTAGATAATTGGCTCACACACAGACTCTATTTCTGCGTTTGGCATACTGATCAATTAATTTAATCGACGATGTGTGTGCTTATCAGAAAGTTCCAGTAAAAACTGATGTAAAACAGAATATTACGCTCACCCAAAGAAACAGCGAGTGATTTATGGAATCAAAATCTTGTGGAAATACAAACTATTTGGAGACGAGATGTACCACAGACTAACCAACCATGAACTTTGAGGATTATTTAAAACTAAAACATTTTGAGACATCCACCAGAATAATTAGAAGAATTAAATTAACCTTTGTCTGACTGCATGTGACTTCATGCTTCTGTATTTGATTACAAACGATTAAATGCATGTGCATCAAGGAAATAAGTTACTATGAACCACTAATGATCTTTATTTTCAGTTTCATGGCTTTTATGCGATTATTTCTATTATCCAAACTATTGAATGTATTATTTATTTCCTCGCTTTGAGTGACTATTTAAAAAAAAAGTTTTCTACTCAAATCTAAAATTGAGGTTCAAATCTTTTCAACACCGAACGTGATGACTAAGCTCTATGTATCCCTTTAAATATCTAATACTTTAAAAAAAAATCATTTTACGCAAAGAAATAAAGCCACTAAGACGTAAGATGTTATTGAGAAGGAAGGACGATAAAAGAACATGATTTTTTAAAAAAAGCAGATGGCCGTTTATGTTACATTGAAATATTTGAAGATCGTAGCTAATAGGAAAGAAAGAAGTCGAAAGAGCGTTCTAGAAATTATTAGAATAAAATTACTGGTTACATCTACAGTAAATATACTTATAAAATCCACTGCTATCGTTAGCGTCCATAGTTTTCAAAAGACACAAAAAAAGGTTTTCATAAATTTAAGGAGATGCGGTGCCTTCTCTCAAGCAAGAATTATCAAAATAATCCAACAGACCATTTAAGTGTGTACTTAATGGATGCGAGACATATTTTTTATCTGATAATGCCTCGTTATTATGGACCTTCCCCAGTTTTGGACAGGTTTAAATCAATGTCTAAAAAAAAGGACGTTTATCGTAGAGCAAAGATACTGTTACCTTCAACCAGACTTGGCAAGTTTTAATGTGTATGTATAAATGCACGTCAAAAGAGAAACAATGAACAGAATCTAGAAACATCGAAAAGTCTGTCTCTTGGCTTGCAGCAATACTGATTGGCAGATCGTTGAGTGCCTATTGGAGAAAGATGGCATGAAATCTAAGAGGTTTCGATTTTCGCTGGCGGGCGAGGTGCTATTTCTTGTGCTGACTTAATATTAGATTACTGAAACGAGCATCTGCCATAGAGTGGTGCCAAGAGAATGATTGTTTGTGATATAGCCATTGATTGTCATATAATATGCCAGAGAAGAGCGTATGTAGCAGTAGTCAAAGAGAATATATTTTCTTTGACGTGGAATCCGAAGTTAATCTTCATGATTTCGATGAAACCGGCAATTAATTGGGAACTTTTTAAACAACTGTTGACGTATCTGTCTATATTTCTGAGATGAGGTATTATGTCCACTATTTACATTATTCCGAGTACTGTCCTCATCTTTGTCGCCATATTTATTACAACGTTTCGGCCTTTCAGTATCTGTCTATATTTCTGAGATGAGGTATTATATACACTATTTACATTATTCAGACTATTTTCCTCATCTTTGTCGCCATATTTATTACAACGTTTCGGCCTTTCAGTATCTGACTATATTTCTGAGATGAGGTATTATGTACACTATTTACATTATTCGCACTATTGTCCTCATCTTTGTCGCCATATTTATTACAACGTTTCGTCCTTTCATTATCTGTCTATATTTCTGAGATGAGGTATTATGTACACTATTTACATTATTCAGACTATTGTCCTCATCTTTGTCGCCATATTTATTACAACGTTTCGGCCTTTCAGTATTTGTCTATATTTCTGAGATGAGGTATTATATACACTATTTACATTATTCAGACTATTGTCCTCATCTTTGTCGCCATATTTATTACAACGTTTCGGCCTTTCAGTATTTGTCTATATTTCTGAGATGAGGTATTATGTCCACTATTTACATTATTCAGACTATTGTCCTCAACTTTGTCGCCATATTCATTACAACGTTTCGGCCTTTCAGTATCTGTCTATATTTCTGAGATGAGGTATTATGTACACTATTTACATTATTCAGACTATTGTCCTCATCTTTGTCGCCATATTTATTACAACGTTTCGGCCTTTCAGTATCTGTCTATATTTCTGAGATGAGGTATTATGTACACTATTTACATTATTCAGACTATTGTCCTCATCTTTGTCGCCATATTTATTACAACGTTTCGGCCTTTCAGTATCTGTCTATATTTCTGAGATGAGGTATTATGTACACTATTTACATTATTCAGACTATTGTCCTCATCTTTGTCGCCATATTTATTACAACGTTTCGGCCTTTCAGTATCTGTCTATATTTCTGAGATGAGGTATTATGTACACTATTTACATTATTCAGACTATTGTCCTCATCTTTGTCGCCATATTTATTACAACGTTTCGGCCTTTCAGTATCTGTCTATATTTCTGAGATGAGGTATTATGTACACTATTTACATTATTCAGACTATTGCTTCCGTCTTTGTCGCCATATTTATTACAACGTTTCGGCCTTTCAGTATCTGTCTATATTTCTGAGATGAGGTATTATATACACTATTTACATTATTCCGAGTATTGCTTCCGTCTTTGTCGCCATATTTATTACAACGTTTCGGCCTTTCAGTATCTGTCTATATTTCTGAGATGACGTATTATGTACACTATTTACATTATTCCGAGTATTGCTTCCGTCTTTGTCGCCATATTTATTACAACGTTTCGGCCTTTCAGTATCTGTCTATATTTCTGAGATGAGGTATTATGTACACTATTTACATTATTCCGAGTATTGCTTCCGTCTTTGTCGCCATATTTATTACAACGTTTCGGCCTTTCAGTATCTGTCTATATTTCTGAGATGAGGTATTATGTACACTATTTACATTATTCCGAGTATTGCTTCCGTCTTTGTCGCCATATTTATTACAACGTTTCGGCCTTTCAGTATCTGTCTATATTTCTGAGATGAGGTATTATGTACACTATTTACATTATTCAGACTATTGTCCTCATCTTTGTCGCCATATTTATTACAACGTTTCGGCCTTTCAGTATCTGTCTATATTTGAGATGAGGTATTATGTACACTATTTACATTATTCCGAGTATTGCTTCCGTCTTTGTCGCCATATTTATTACAACGTTTCGGCCTTTCAGTATCTGTCTATATTTCTGAGATGAGGTATTATGTACACTATTTACATTATTCAGACTATTGTCCTCATCTTTGTCGCCATATTTATTACAACGTTTCGGCCTTTCAGTATCTGTCTATATTTCTGAGATGAGGTATTATGTACACTATTTACATTATTCAGACTATTGCTTCCGTCTTTGTCGCCATATTTATTACAACGTTTCGGGCCTTTCAGTATCTGTCTATATTTCTGAGATGAGGTATTATGTACACTATTTACATTATTCCGAGTATTGCTTCCGTCTTTGTCGCCATATTTATTACAACGTTTCGGCCTTTCAGTATCTGTCTATATTTCTGAGATGACGTATTATGTACACTATTTACATTATTCGGACTATTGTCCTCATCTTTGTCGCCATATTCATTACAACGTTTCGGCCTTTCAGTATCTGTCTATATTTCTGAGATGAGGTATTATGTACACTATTTACATTATTCCGAGTATTGCTTCCGTCTTTGTCGCCATATTTATTACAACGTTTCGGCCTTTCAGTATCTGTCTATATTTCTGAGATGACGTATTATGTACACTATTTACATTATTCGGACTATTGTCCTCATCTTTGTCGCCATATTCATTACAACGTTTCGGCCTTTCAGTATCTGTCTATATTTCTGAGATGAGGTATTATGTACACTATTTACATTATTCCGAGTATTGCTTCCGTCTTTGTCGCCATATTTATTACAACGTTTCGGCCTTTCAGTATCTGTCTATATTTCTGAGATGAGGTATTATGTACACTATTTACATTATTCCGAGTATTGCTTCCGTCTTTGTCGCCATATTTATTACAACGTTTCGGCCTTTCAGTATCTGTCTATATTTCTGAGATGAGGTATTATGTACACTATTTACATTATTCAGACTATTGTCCTCATCTTTGTCGCCATATTTATTACAACGTTTCGGCCTTTCAGTATCTGTCTATATTTCTGAGATGAGGTATTATGTACACTATTTACATTATTCAGACTATTGTCCTCATCTTTGTCGCCATATTCATTACAACGTTTCGGCCTTTCAGTATCTGTCTATATTTCTGAGATGAGGTATTATGTACACTATTTACATTATTCGGACTATTGTCCTCATCTTTGTCGCCATATTTATTACAACGTTTCGGCCTTTCAGTATCTGTCTATATTTCTGAGATGAGGTATTATGTACACTATTTACATTATTCGGACTATTGTCCTCATCTTTGTCGCCATATTCATTACAACGTTTCGGCCTTTCAGTATCTGTCTATATTTCTGAGATGAAGTATTATGTACACTATTTACATTATTCAGATTATTGTCCTCATCTTTGTCGCCATATTTATTACAACGTTTCGGCCTTTCAGTATCTCTCTATATTTCTGAGATGAGGTATTATGTCCACTATTTACATTATTCAGACTATTGTCCACATCATGGTCGCCATATTTATTACAACCTTTCGGCCTTTCAGTATCTGTCTATATTTCTGAGATGAGGTATTATGCACAATATTTACATTATTCCGAGTATTGCTTCCGTCTTTGTCGCCATATTTATTACAACGTTTCGGCCTTTCAGTATCTGTCTATATTTCTGAGATGAGGTATTATGGACACTATTTACATTATTCAGATTATTGTCCTCATCTTTGTCGCCATATTTATTACAACGTTTCGGCCTTTCAGTATCTCTCTATATTTCTGAGATGAGGTATTATGTCCACTATTTACATTATTCAGACTATTGTCCACATCATGGTCGCCATATTTATTACAACCTTTCGGCCTTTCAGTATCTGTCTCTATTTCTGAGATGAGGTATTATGTACACTATTTACATTATTCAGACTATTGTCCTCATCTTTGTCGCCATATTTATTACAACGTTTCGGCCTTTCAGTATCTCTCTATATTTCTGAGATGAGGTATTATGTACACTATTTACATTATTCGGACTATTGTCCCCATCTTTGTCGCCATATTTATTACAACGTTTCGGCCTTTCAGTATCTGTCTCTATTTCTGAGATGAGGTATTATGTACACTATTTACATTATTCGGACTATTGTCCCCATCTTTGTCGCCATATTTATTACAACATTTCGGCCTTTCAGTAACTGTCTATATTTCTGAGATGAGGTTTTATGTACACTATTTACATATCCTTAAGGACACATGGCACAGTAAATAAAGACGGAGATGGGGGAATTAACAGGAGATAAGTGACATCTATTAAACATGGAAGGTGGAACTAGAACAGTCTACCCCAGTAAGCAAAATAAAAGGGTTCAGCTCGACATTCCAACCACCTTAAGGAGGCCGGAGCATACAACGACCGAAACGTTGTAATAAATATGGCGACAAAGTTGAGGACAATAGTCTGAATAATGTAAATATTGAACTGTTCACGTGAGCTAATTGGAATTTTATTGACTAGTGAAAGACTTCCGGGCCATACGGGTGGCTTGATTGGCTTTCCCTAAATCTGCCGGAAAGAATATTTTCTTTATGAAGACTCTCACCTGCACAGGCCAATAGACATAGATTTAGATTTTTTTAAAATACGTGCATCTACTAAATATATCCTTTTAAGTGATGCTAATAGATCAAGTTCTGTTTTTACTGCAGAAATCGGTAAATGCAACGGCCACTTCTACTCCAACCGTTTATTTTCTCGTACTTCCCACATGTGGGACTTCCTTCCGTTTACTTGCTTCCCTGAAAACTACAATCTTCAAAAATTTAAATGCAACATCAATCGCCATTTTCTGTCTTCTTGAATCCCGTTCATATTTTGTCCTTTCCTCAATCCTCCCTTATACCCAGTCTTCTCTTTCACTTTCATTGCCTGTAAACCACTGCGTAAACTTGGCATTACAACCTTGCATGGGAAGAAATGATTTTTTTAAATAAAATAAATAAATATAAAACAAATAAATATAGATATAAAATAAATAAATAAAATAAAATAAATAAAGTCCGATTATAAATAAAAAAAAATATTTCTTAGGAAATACTTTGTTTACGTATCGGAGATGATAATTAACTGATACAGGATTCGATGGAAACGAATACGAGATGTGTATTTCTTAAATAAGTTAATCGAACTTTACTTGTCTGTGAGAATCTTACGTTGTTGAGCGATCTAAATGTACACTGGGCTTAACATGAGTTTCCCCAAAAAGATGTGAGGATATATTAGGCAACTTCTTTATTAAGAGTATCAAATATACAGGCCGGTAGACATAAACATGCAATAATTTAAAAAAAAAAGGAGTGTCTATTCAATAACTTATATCCACTAAATATAACGTTTAAAGCAATAAGAAATCTCCCTACAGTGCTGCGCAAAAGTGCAAAAAAGAGCACAATGCATTTAATATTACAGAATAAAATCCAAAATCACCTCATATGGGGAATAGTCTATTTCGGCAGACGAAGATATCGGTCTTATCAGCCTCGGCGTAGAGTCAGTTTATGTCAGAAATAGAAATTTAACTGTGAATGCTAATATATATAAAAGCAATTTAGCGAGTCTAGAAGAAACCTCAACAGAATGCAGGAAGCACTGGACGGACGTTTCGTCCTATATTTGGAACTCATCAGCAGTGCGCATCCACTACCGAGAATTGATACGCAGACAGTTACGTTATCAGGCAAACGTCATAACAACTGTACTGACGGGCCTATCTATATTTTTTATTAATAAGTATATTGGTTTTCTATCATTATATTCAGATATACATGCAATGTAAATATATGCACCCAGTATAGGTAATTATATTTAAATAAATTCCTTTATAGTTTTATCTATCTATCTATCTATCTATCTATCTATCTATCTATCTATCTATCTATCTATGTACAGCGCTGTGCAAAAGAAAGTGAACTCCTAATATAATAATAAGATAATATTTAAAATAATTGTCTCTTTTTTCCAGATAATTAACAAATGTTAATTAAATTATATATTCATTAAGAAAAACCAAAGATTTTCTTCAAGCTTGAATAAAAATAATAATTAAAAATTAAAATGTGCAAGAGTAAATGAATCTTTACATTTAATATTTGGTGACTATTTCTTTTGAGATTACAATGTCAAATAGTCTTTTTTCTATAATTTATAAGTTTCGAGCACATTAGGAAATGGACAAAGTCTGACAATTATTTTTAAGATATTTTTTTTATGTTTATACGTTTTTTTATAGATACAAATATTTAAGTAAATGCTCTGTTTATAATAAACAGTATTAACAACATCTACCGTCCTGAATGTCCGAGAAATTTTTAAAGAAAATATGCGCCCTCCGACAGGAATCGAACCTGTATCCTATACGGAACCGTCATATAGCCTGACATAAAAAAATGTCTTAAAATAATTGTCGGACTTTGTCCATTTCATGTGTGACGTCATTTGTTTACATTTGGATACGCATCGAGCAGATATGAATGTACATGAGAAAATCATGGAAAATTATAGTTTAAAAACAGTAAAATCGACCTTGCTGACCGAAACGCTCCTCTGTGGCTCAATCGGTAAAAGCACGTCAGGCTATGACTGTTCCATATAGGATGCAGGTTCGATTCCTGGCGGAGGACGAATATTTTTTATGAAAATTTCTCGGACATTCAGGCCGGTAAATGTTGTTAATTCTATTTATTATAAACATAGCATTTACTCAAATATTTGTATCTATAAAAAAAGAACGTATAAACATAAAAAATATCTTAAAATAAAGTTTTTAGCAGTATTGAGTGTCGATTTTTGGCCATTATTCTTGGCAAAACTGCCACAATTGCTCGATATTATCTGAGGGCGTTTTCGCGCAAGTGAATATAACGAACCCAACTGGAATTGGAACTCAGCTCTCTGATTAATAATTCCAAGCCATTATCCATCACACTATCCGCACGTCTAAGCTTAAAACACCTGCTATTTCTAAGCGGTTACCAGTTAAGTTAATGACTTTACTTCAATGATCGTACGAGAATCAGTGTTTCAACGTGATATAGCCGTAAACTTCCCTGTTTCTTTTCTATTAATTACCTGCCATGACCCTGCCTCAAGTTTTAAATTGGAGACTGCCAGATATAAATTGTCAAATCTCGATCGTCTTATTCCAGTGATACTTTTTTTAACCAAAATCTTTAAACGCTGGCATCAATTTTTAATCATCAAGAAGGTAACTCTTAATTAGCTTCCAAATTCTAATTGCTCGTCAAAGAATCTCTTGTAATGAGAAGTAAAAACACAAAAATCTTAATCGGTTAAATTAATTGGGCGGTTAATTTTGTGTCAAGTTGCTGAGAGCAATCAGCTATTTTTAACTGAACCCGTCGATGGATCAATGTGATCAGCCCATGTTACGAGCAATTGATTTCGATCGCTGATCCAGTGTGATCATCTTCCTTCTGACTGGATTGAAAGTTTTCTGGAAGCAAAATCATTTAATCAGAGTGGCAGTGTCAGATTAAAAGTTTCTAATCAGAGAGAAGGCCGGAGAATATGGCAAGAAAGTTTAATGGCGACAAATCACGATGTATTGAAAAAAGTGAGTACACTTTTTACATTATTTGACTATTATTCACATCTTTGTGGCCATGTTTATCACAACGTTTATTTCACTTACTGGGGTAGACTGTTCTAGTTCCACGTGCCATGTCTAATGGATGTCAGTTGTGAACGTGAAACTAGAACAGTCTACCCCAATGAGCGGAAAAAAGGGTTCAGTTCAACATTCCAACCACCTGAAGAAGGCTGACGCGTATAACGGCCGAAACATTGAAATAAACATGGCGACAAAGAAGAGGACAATAGTCCGAATAATGTAAATAGGGTACATAATACCTCATCTCAGAAATATAGACAGATACTGAAAGGCCGAAACGTTGTAATAAATATGGCGATAAAGATGAGGACAATAGTCCGAATAATGTAAATAGTGTACATAATACTTCATCTCAGAAATATAGACAGATACTGAAAAGCCGAAACGTTGTAATAAATATGGCGATAAAGATGAGGACAATAGTCCGAATAATGTAAATAGTGTACATAATACCTCATCTCAGAAATATAGACAGATACTGAAAGGCCGAAACCTTGTAATAAATATGGCGATAAAGATGAGGACAATAGTCCGAATAATGTAAATAGTGTACATAATACCTCATCTCAGAAATATAGACAGATACTGAAAGGCCGAAACCTTGTAATAAATATGGCGATAAAGATGAGGACAATAGTCCGAATAATGTAAATAGTGTACATAATACCTCATCTCAGAAATATAGACATTTTGTCAAATGACGCAAACGGAATTTTGGCCAAACGCGGACTGGAATAAAACAAACGGAACGACTATTTACTGATAAAGGAAAATGATCCATGTAAATTTATAAAGAGATTACTAAATGGCAGAAATAGTTGTGATTTGGCGGCTCGAATTCAATCTCTTTCCCACCGCCGTAAGGTTGCCGCTCTCTCTCTCTCTCTCTCTCTCTCTCTCTCTGCCTTTTTATAATACTTTTATTTGGTTTATTTTCTTGTAAATAGATTTGTATTCATATTGTAAATACTCAATGGGGTTAGTTTTTAAATTGTTGTTTTATTCCCCTGCCCCCACAGACAATGAATTGTACATATGGGGTTTAGTTAGGACTTTCATAGAGACAATGACGTATTATGGTGGATGTAGTAAGAAAGGTAATTAAGAATGCCTTGTTTTGCTGTAAGGAATACTGTCGTATGTTTGGGTCAGTGTTTGTGGCTAGCTAGGTCTAAAGTTAAGACAGAAGAAGACCGTCATCCCCCCCATTCCCTGTTGGCATTGTGCCATGTTTTCTGTATTTAAGCAGAAATAAATATCGCTCTTCGCCATGGTACCTAAACTCTTTGAATCTAAGTGCAGTACGAGACTGACGTCGAGATCTCATCAATTTACACGTGACCTGGCTAGATGTAACCGTAAATTCTATGTTAACAGCTTCTTTTCTCGGACTTCTCTCTGGTGGAACTGCCGCCCGTCTCCTTGCTTTCCAGAAAACTTTCATCTGCAAATATTTAAATATAATGTCAATCGCTATCTACTGTCCTTCTGATTGCTCTTTTCGCTTTCTGCTCATTATTAATGTTTCTGTTCCTAATTCGTCCACACGCTGTAAACCCTTTGTGTCTTAGTGGCTTTACTGTCTTGTATGGGGTGATACTGATTTTAAAAAAAGGTTTATCAATACCATCAACTGTTTTTTTTTTTTATTTCTTTTTATATTTGGGCTGGAGCTGCACAATCCTTACTTTCCTGCTTTGACGGAATTCAAAAGCATTTGCACGTCCCTGGGGGTGATAAATTATCTTCCACTTTACAACTCCTTTTCGCACAGATTATACATTGCTATTTTCTCTCTACTCTATCCTTGTTTTAATGACAGATGTTCATATCTAGGACTCGCCATGCCACGTATACTGTCGACTAAACACCATTCCTTTCGGATTCTATTAATAAAGAGGAATTTCCACTCAGACAGCCTCTTCCCCAGAGCTGTTACGTTGAGGAAAATGTTGTTTTTTTTTTTTTCAGATAAAATATTTTCCCGAATACTACAATCTTAGCCTCTTCAAGTCTAGGGTCAACCATTTTCTATCCTACATATCCTTATAATTTACACCACGTGCTCCCTCCTCGTATGTACTTACGATAACCTCATTCAGTAAACCTCTACCATGAGTGGCTCTTGGGCTTTGTATTGGGCGAACAATAATATGAAACAAACATAATATAGGGGTCAGTAGTTATCTATCTTACATATCCTCAAAATATGCACTGCTTACTCCCTCCTTGTACGCCCTTGCAGTAACCTCATTCAGTCGATCTCTACCAGAAGTGACTCTTGGGCTTTGTATTGGGTGAACAATAATAAAGAAAGATCTGACCTTGTAATAACAAAATTGTGAAGTCAAACAGAGAGAAAAGAACGTATGTGCCTAGTGTTCACATAATTCTCTTAAATACAGATTATATGTGTTTGTATCTGATTGTATAGCTAGCGAATTAATTGATTGGGGTGAACTTAGATTTGCTATACATATATTTTGTAATCCCCTGTGTGTTATGAATATATTGGCAACGAGCTAAACTGTAACTGTAAAGAAAACCTGCTATTTTGCGCGTATTCTTTTTCTGTGTGTTTGGTTAGTTTAACGCTTACCGGCACCAAAAAGGGGATTAGTGAGTTGCATTCCTCGTCCGTTGGGTTCATTTTACACTAATACCCTTGGGAAAGGTAAGAATCTGTCTCTTCTCCAACCTTTACCAGCTATGGGTTCAACATCAAAGGTTTTTGATTAGTCCCTCTAGCAAACAGTTTAGGAGATGATCAACGCTGACTTCAAAACTATAGAAAAAGCCAAGGGTAACTCCACCATTATCTTTACCAAGTATCACTGCTTGGGAAAGATAAATTATGCTTGGAAATTTACAGATACAAAAAGAAAGAATAAAAAAAATTAACCCTTTAATTCAAATGATTTAAACAAAATATAAATAGAGAATAAATTTTATATTCAAAATATTGCAAAGAACAATTTTCTGTTTCGCTTTGTATCCTATATTATCTAATGAAAGGGAAAAAGCAAAAACGGAAGGAGGGATGCCATTTATTGATGTATTATAAAAATAAAATACCGTTCTGGGTATGACGATAAACTACATCCACGTCCTGGGTAAGACAATAAACTACGTCCAACAGCAAGGCCTTTGATCAGGAGCTGTTGAGGATCGTGGACCCACCTCTTAATTGCTGGTGTTCCCAGGTCCACCCTGACCTGTTAGGGTCCCAGCTATAGGCAAATAGTTAACCCCCATACTGGAGTCAAACATTATGAAAGTGTAAAAATAGGTTTTAATACCAGAAATACTTTGTAAGAATTATTACCAGCAGTTAATTTTTGAAGAAAAAAATTATTACCAGCAATACATTAATACCAGCACTATATTTTTGCAAAAAAAAAATTAAAAATTGCCACAGATACATTTTTGAGAAAAAAATATTACCAACAATAAGAATTTTGTCGGCATTAAATAACCCATTAAATTAGATATGCCGTAAACCAAACGAAACTAAAGCGAACAAGAAAATAACAAAAGAAAATAAGAAATTTTACAAAAAAAGAATCATAAAACAAGATATTTGAATCCTTTAAATAAAACCATTCTAAATGTCCCTTAAGATATCGAAAAAAATGTCGGAACAGTACCTTAATAATGTAGGATACAAATGTGGTGGCAGGATGCACACTAGGTATTTACTCTGTCTCCCTACTAAGGCGAATTGTGACACAAGGTCTTTTTTAAGGTGGGGACCCGAACGCGTACACCCGGACCAGGAACAAAAATGGCCCACAGCCCCCGCAAGCTCTCTTTAGTGCATTGAGAAGGCGCGGCCTCAGGCAGCTGTTCTCCAGGGCTGGGCACCTCTCAGTATAATTTTTCTCCTTTGCTACTCCTTGACGGGGTCACCCCTGAGTGCACTCTGCCCAAAGACAGAGACGGAACTGAGAGATGATTTATAGACTTGTTACAAACTCCTCAGGAGAGGAATTTACACACCAAAGCAGAAACTGATCACTAGTACACACGCTAAAGCGGCACCCAATTTTCTGTAAAAGAAAAAGCGTCCAAGTAATTTCAACTGTCTTTTCCTGATTCTGAATATGATTTTTCACTTGACATTTAAAAATATTCTTTTTGCTTGTTCAATTTATCCATGGCATTTTCAGTGTCCCTTCTTCAAAAGCAAATTTCTTCTGGCTTACGACCATATCACTTTGAAACATCGGTTCCTTTACGATCAACGAAGTTAAGAAACGTCGAGTCTGGTCTGTACGTAGATGGGTGACCACTTGGAAATACCGGGTGCTGTAAGTTGGATGTGCGGGTGGTGTAATGGATAACTGCTCAGAATTTCAAGTCGGAATGTCGAATTCAAATTAGGTTCATTATATTCACTTGGGCGCAAATAACCTTGGGGAAGTTAACGAATCCATCTCTTTTCCCCCCAGCTATCGGTTAATTATTAGGATGGATATCACTAAATGATTATTATCTAAAAAAAAAAAGAAACTTCTTACAATATAAAAATATTTTCAGTCTTTAAATATTTTGCAAAAGGTTGATAAACCGCAAAAAACAAATCAATCAAATCTATAAAAGGGTTTCTTTTTTAAAAAAAAAAAAAGAAGTAGTATGTGCTAGAAATGTAATGCCTAACGCTAAAATTGGAAATGGCGGGCCGGGTTCAAATTCTGACTGACTCTGTTGAGTTTATTTTCAAACTATTATGCTTGGAATCGCTCCGTGGCTTTTTTTCCTTCGGGTTAGGGGTGATGGCATAGCGTACTGAATTCTTCTGCATTGTATGGCACAAAGTCGACGAGGATAACTCTGAATTCAAAACATTGGAGAAGGCAACGAGAGGCATAATAATTCACTTATCAATAAAATAAAGGAAGCTGTGGAGAACCATGATCACCAAGGTCAATGAAAACAATAGTAGCCTTCTTCAAGGTATTTTCTATTTGTATTTAAATACCTTAATTTACTAACGAATAACGTCTTGGAATGATAAATCCGATAGCCGAGATCGAATTCCAGTCGGGTTTGTTACATTCAATTATGCGTATATTCCTGTGATTTACCTTAAACCGACACCGCCACTACCACTGAGTCAGGTTGTGACACAAGGTCGGTTTTTAACGTGGGGAGCCGATTGTTTCTCCTTGGGCTGTTACTCTAAGCTGGTCATAGCTTGTCATAGCTTGTCTGAGCTAGTCATAGCCGGTCATACCACCACTATGTAACAGATGTCACACAACGGTGGGGGGTAACGCAAGAGTGGAGAGAAGGACTCCGGCAGGGAAAAGATACTACAAAAGCGGCATCTACTCCGATGGGAAAAAAAACATTTCTCCTCCTCTGCCAATCCATCCGGAAGAATCCGAAAGAAAAGCCCCCTTACGCTAAATACCCTTAGGAAAGGTACAGATCTATCCATTACTCCAGTTATAGGTTAAATAATAGGATTTGTATCTAGGAAAATCATTGTCATTCTCAAAAATTATTAATTCAATATTCACTTGCAAATATATGTTTTGGTTTTAAATAAACCATAAAGGGTTGATAAACCGTAAAAAAAACCAAATCAATCATTTACCAACAACATTGAGTTTTATCAGGATGAAAATTATGTAAACTTTATCTGTCGAGTTAGTTTTCTTTTCTATACATTGTTCAGCCTTATTTGAAAAATGCTTTCAGAGTTGGTATATACATGTCGTTCAAAGTGAACCGTCTCTATATATCTCCATATCTACTCACAAAGGAGCTCTAATGATCTGACGAAAATGCAAAATACACTTTTAAGTATTCTATATAATATTTTTAACATTGAATAACTCTAATCACGTAGACTTCGTTTTTTAATTTCGTGATTTTTTTTATATGTTTCAAGCCTGTGGCAGTAAATAATCTATATTTGTCTCTAGACTTCGATGCTGTAAATATTTACTCTGATTTGCTTAGTTTGGTACAAGGTTATATGAGAATGGCTAGGAAGATTGTGCTGCATCAATCTTCTTCCTAGGGTGGATCTGTCTAACTGATATCAAAAATAGCATTTTATGTTGTTTTGTTTTACCTGGTGTACAACATCGACCACTTAAATCAATCGGAGGTGTATAACCATCCCAGTTAGGAAGACGACCTGAAGACATACCTGCTGCACTTAAGGAAGGGCATTAATGATTGCGAGTGACATAATGGTCAACAGACCGGAAAATAAAATAGGAGGTATAGTTTAAAAACAAATTAATGTCGTCGTAACAAAAACGAAATCATCTTTATCATCAGTCCTATGACAAGGTGTGGTCTTAGGGTTGCTGCGCGGCTAAGCAGCTGAACGGTTCTCTTTACATATCTGTTTTCTTAACCCTAGAACACTAACCATTGGTATATAGTACCTAGCGCAAATTTTCCTATTTTTAATTACTATTTTCAGTACCTGATTTTCTTACCTAAATATGTTTTTCAGTTCCTATTAATGTTAACTCAAAGTACAAAGTTTGAAGTGCCTGCATGTAAAATATTTCAAATAAAGATTAATATTTAATATTTTTTTATATTTTCAAAATCGGGTATAATATACCCATGGTTAGTAGTGGTGTAACTTTAATTGATGGTTAGTATTCTAGGGTTAAAACAGTTTTTTTTCTTTCCAGGAAAGAGTCCACTAAATGTTACCGGTGCTGCTGGTAATGACCGGAGTTTCCTTCCAAGCCTTTGTTTAAAGTAACGTGGAAATTCAAAATCTCCATAATGGTTTTATTTTCACCTCTAGATTCATGTGCTA
The DNA here is from genome assembly GCA_903632075.3 of Acanthosepion pharaonis. Lineage (NCBI taxonomy): Eukaryota > Metazoa > Mollusca > Cephalopoda > Sepiida > Sepiidae > Acanthosepion > Acanthosepion pharaonis. The sequence goes on along the minus strand of CAHIKZ030001335.1, from coordinate 3,403,949 downwards.
TTCATTTTTGTCATTGCTCCTGTTGGAAGTCTACAAGTATTTTGCTATTTTTACTTTAATAGCTCTTTGTGATTGTCTAGAGAGTCTGATACGGGATTATCGTCCTCAAGACCTACGAGATTTATTCGCTTGAAGCTATTTTTAATCATTGATCTAAGACAATGGTTGTATATAAATGTTTAGGATTTCATATTTATTCTTTACTAAATTATAAATTTTGTTATTTGAATTTTTCCTCTAAATTTATTCAGGTTCCTATCATTAATTCATTTTTGTCACTTTTCTTAATTTACTTTATTTTTCTATTATTATTATTATTATTACTACTACTACTATTATTATTATTATCACTATTATTATGATTATTATTATTATTACGATTATTATTAATATTATTATTATCACCATTATTATTACTATTATTATTAATATTATTATTATCACTTTTATTATTACCATTATTATTATTATTATTATTATTATAATAATAATATTATTATTATTTTATTATTATTCCTATTATTACTATTGTTTTTGTTACTATTGTCATTACGATTATTCTTATTATTATTACTATCATTATTAGTATTATTATTACGATTATTATTATTATTACGATTATATTATTACTATTATTATTACTATTAATAATAATATTATTGTTATTATTTTTCCTATTATTACTATTGTTTATGTTACTATTATTATTACGATTATTGTTATTATCATTACTATTACTATTATTATTACGATTATTATTATTATTTTTATTATTACGGATGTAAAGATCAGAGGTTGTTCTGAAGTAACAAGGGTTGTTTTGGCTTTCTTAAAATTATTATTATCATTATTATTTTTGCTATGATCGGCTTCGTCAAAACCACAATTTATTTCGTTTTGATATGTTCCCTTTTTTCTTCTTTCATTATTATTATTATTATTATTATTATTATTATTATTATTATTATTAACCTTGATGAATTCTAAGAAGAATCTATCGTGACAACGAAGCATATTTTCTTGAAAACATTATCGATGTTAAAAAAAGGGTGAAAAAGTGAAAATGTCCTGCTCCCAACAAAGACCAGAGAAGAGGCTCAATTCTTTCGTGACCTTAGATCTTAGGCTGGTGATTGAAACCACTGCACCCAAAAACTAGTTAAGTAAATAATATTTATCATCGCCGTTTCTTGTTCGCCATTTAACGTCTTGTCTCGCAAAGTTGGTCTCTCTGAAGTTTTCTTCAGCCTCACGACCAAACAAATAGTTTCAAATCTGAAATAACAACATTCCTTTTCGGTTTTTTTGGCGTCGTTCAAAGATTCCATGCCCAGAACAGTTCGTATCGTGCACACTGTCGTAAACAATTATTGATAAGTTTCATATTCGAGGGAAGAGAGGAAAGGGCAGAGATTGACTATAGTGACATCCGTAGCAACGTTGCCAGGTCTGACATTTGTTAGTCATCGATTATTTCCGTGTTTACAAGAAGCATTTAGTGGATTATGTGGCAGCAAGTGTTTACACATTTCCAGAACCTTCCTCAACAGTTTTTTTTCCAACTGCAGCCTTATCGACAGTAAACAATAAAAAGAGTGTTGAACTGCTGCATAAAATGCCCTGCTCTATGGCATTGAACACAAGACAATCTCTTCACAAATGTTGTAGAGACTTCAGGCAGCAGAGATTTAGTTCTACAGAAGGATGCTGAGAATACCATGGACGGAACATATAAATAACGAGAAGGTTTTTTTTTACGAAAGCGAAGAACAAAAAGGACAGTTATAATTAGAATTTGAAAGAGACAGTTGAAATTTTTCATGTAGGTAAAGGCTTCTGATTTCAAATTTCTTTACAAACGCGCATATATATATATATATATATATATATATATATATATATAAAATATATATATATATCACTTTAAAGATTATTGTTAGTGGATACTCGTATCTGAATAGCCGCTATTTATTTATAAATATGACCTTTCAACAACCTGATGAATATTCATGAACGTTCTCAAATTTAAAAGCCTTGATAAACTAATGACATCCTTGCTTTTGTATAAAAACACGTGCAACAAAATAACCCCTGCATTTGCCTTGATAAAGTCACTCAGTAGGCGAAACGCGTTGTCTAAGAACAGTTTTTCCTCTTGTCTTTTAACTCATTTTGTTCCTTTACAGATATCTGAAAATAATTTATACATGTATATATATATATATATATATATATATATATAGGGAAGTTTTTCGTGCGTATTCGTGATTTAATAAAGAAATTTTGCCCTCTGGCTGGGTTCGAATCGAATCTCCGTTGTTCTTGCACGGTAAACCACTGTCTGGTTCATTTACCATTTTTTTTTAATAAATTGTTTCATATCCAGGTCTAAATTCCGCAAGAACTTCAGCATTGTGCGATAAATTTAATAAATATACACACTCTCACTCCCCCACAAGTATATATATATATATATATATATATTGAAATGGACAAAGTCCGACAATTATTTTAAGACATTTTCATGTTTATACATTCTTTTTTATAAGGATATAAATATTTAAGTAAATTCTCTATTTTATAATAAACAACATTTACCGGCCTGAATGTCCGAGAAATTTTCATAGAAAATATTCGTCCTCCGATAGGAATCGAACCTGTAACCTATACGGAACCATCATAGAGCCTGACTTGCCTTTAACCATTTTGTCCACAGAGGAGCGTTCGGTTATCAAGGTCGATTTTACGGTCTTTACATTTGGATACTCTTTGAGTAAATATGAATGTACGTGAGAGATTCATGGAAGATTGAAGTTTAAAGGCAGTAAATTCGACCTTGCTAGACGAATGCTCCTCTGTGGCAAAACTGTTAAAGGCACGTCATGCTATATGACAGTTCCGTATAGGATACAGGTTCGATTCTTGTCGGAAAACGAATATTTTCTATGAAAATTTCTCGGACATTCAGGCCGGTAAATGTTGTTTAACACTGTTTATTATAAAACATAGCAGTTACTTAAATATTTGTATCTATAAAAAAAGAATGTATGAACATAAAAATGTCTTTTATTTATTTTTTTATATATATATATATATATATATATATATATATATATATATATATATATATATATATATATATATATATACATTCAACTGAATATATGGATTGTTTTTTATATGTATCTAGAGTTATAGGAATATAGGATATTTATTTATATAATATAGGATATTTATTTTGCAAACACGATCATCACATTTTGGCCGTGTTCATAGCTGATGCTATTCAGTCTTGTTTTTTTTTATTTCATTAATAATGCTTTCATTTTTAGCCTTTTTTACATGTTCATGAGCCTTTTATATTATATATATATATATATATATATATATATATATATATATATATATATATATATATATATAGTATTATCAACGAGTAAGTTGCGACTTGAGTTTGGTAGATCCCCATGTCTATTTAAATGAGACCTAATTCTAGTTCAGAGAGATGAAAAGTGAGTCTTCTTGATAGGCATGTTGTAGCATAGCCAATATAAGTATTTATGAATTTGGTGTTTGCGTGTCTTTCTACAGAATTAATGAATATTAATTTTTAAACGGACATATTGTTATCGCTTGAAACGTTATTTTTTAGTGGATACCGGTATTTGAGAAGACGCTGTTTTATTTTAAACGGCATTTGTTTCGTCTACTGGCCTGTACATTCGAAAAATCTTATAGAAGAAAATAAATGTGAGGTCCGACAAAGGTGGACACAGGTTCAAATCCTGCTGGAAGAAGCATTTTCTTTAATAAATGTTCTTGTGTGTGCAAGCCGGTAGACGAAATATACAATGTTTAAATAAAACGGAGCGTCTACTCAAATACGGGTGTCCACCAAAAATAATGTTTGAAGTAATATATATATATATATGTAAGCAAATATATGGATATAGATCTGACAGTATGAAGAAAAATATATACGGAAAAAAACAGACAAAAATCCATACAATTATGCTTTTCACAGCGTCGCCCACTTGACGACAACGTGACCATGTTTTAAACGAAGCACTGATCTTATAAAACTTTCAGTTATCTGTTTGGATAAGTCTTGTTCTTATGTACATCGTCTTTGTCATGTTGTATTGATAATGTTATAATTTATGAATATGTCCTGAAGATGGTTTATTAGACCGAAACGTCCGACTTTGACATATTAACATTAAAACAGCATAATTGTATATAAAGATTTTTGTTTGTTTTTTTCCGTATATATTTTTCTTCATATATATATATATATATATATATATATAGTGTAAATGTTTTTTATGTACACGCATGCGCTCATCCAAACAAGCTAACGAGCTGTCAGAAGAGAGGAAAGTGAATGACCTTTGAGAAAACTGACAACACCCGTGTGCGTTCGGGCTGAAGGCTTGATTCAAGCGTCAGTACATAGCTATTGATTTTGTTCTTAAGTATTCGCATGATGAAAGGTACGTCGGAGAAGCAGCTTAGAAATGTTCATATTTTCAAAGTGCCCCAGTGTTCATCGCGAAAGGAGCTTATTGTCGACAGTCTTAGAACTTTCGTCTGACTCATTGCGTTTACAGGTTGTCCCTCGCCTTCCTAAAACCTTTTGTTAAAAGCAGTAATCGTTTGATGAAAACAGAATACGCCTTTTGCTTTTGGTACTCACAGTCGCGACTTGTTTAAAATAATCGTTTATAGATGTATACATGCACACATATATATATATATATATATATATATATATATATATATATATATATATATATATATGCGCGTGTGTGTGTGTGTGTTTACTTTATGGTTTTATGGATATTCGATCTACTCCGATATTTGATCTGCTTATTCGCAATACAATACAAATAATCAAGCGATGGATTCGTTTCAATTAATCTAATGCTATTCAGGACAAACGAAATCTTGTGAGGGTGATAGAGTTTGAGAATTTTACCTAGAAAAAAGTATATATATATATATATATATATATATATATATATATATATATATATATATATATCAATGGAGACAAATTAATACACAAATTGACATCCCACAATCTATGTACTAGTGATCAATCGATCTCTGATCATATCTGAATCTGTTCATATCTATCTATTTTTGTTCATATCTACATCGGTCAGTTCATATCTATCGATCTATCTATTTATCCCTCTATCTATCTTAGCCTGTTCATATCTATCTATCTATCTATCTATCTATCTATCTATCTATCTATCTATCTATCTATCTCAGTCTATTCATATCTATCTATCTATATTAGCTTGTCCATATCTATCTATCTATCTATCTATCTATCTATCTATCTCAGTCTTTTCATATCTATCTGTCTATCTATCTATCTATCTATCTATCTATCTATCTATCTATCTATCAGCCTCTTCGTATCAAATTATGTGAAAAGTGAACTAATTGCTATTGGTACTTGGAAAGAAATTGGAAAACCGGCCTTGAAATGCATCTGATGCTTTTTTCCCTGCTCACTTTGCTCTAATTTCCAATGGGAAGGCATGAATCCAGATCACTCAGCATATATTTTCTTCACTAGACAACAGAATAAATTCCTTGTTGCTGACATACAATAATATTCAAAGAATGACACTCTCCCACCTACAACTTTCTGCTCACAACTTATGGTGGTAAAATATTTATTTACCTATTTATTCATACATGTACGCTTATTGTCTGCATGTTCATCATACATCTCATTCTCTGATTAAGCTTTAAATAAAAGCGAAACGTTAGATTTATAAACAGTTCCTTACATATATATTTTTTTTCTCTGCCAGGCCCGTTCTTCCGTCTATACGTAAGGATGTTCTCCCACCACACCATAATAGTTCACTAATTTATTCATTTAAATGTAGTTGTGATTCGCACTACATAAGGAGAACGACGCAAAGGCTAGATGCTAGAATAAAACAACACGTTCCAGCGAAAATCCGAAACCGGAAGTACACTCCCTCGGACATTCTGACCAATACGTATGGTTCTTCCATCGCAGAACACCTTATAAATAGCCATAATTGTGCTGTTAGCGGGGAGGCTTTTACCATCCTTAGTAAGTCCCACTCAAATAACCACCTAAAAGTGTTGGAGGCCATCTATATTCTATCATTAAAGCCTTCTCTTTGTAAACAGAAGGACTTTATATTAGGCCTCCAACTAATTACCATTTAATTTTTTTCCCCACCATTAAACTTTATCCATTGTTCTTTTTTTATTATATTATATAATTTTCTCTATTTACCTCGGGTTAGCTCTGTTGAGCGAGGTACGAAACCGGTTAGCTTGCTCGTTACTCATGAGTGGTAATAATAAAACTAATTTTTGTCTTTTCATGGCAGTGATAAAATTTTGTACCACCAAATATATATATATATATATATATATATATATATATATATATATATGTGAATGAAAAAATAAAAACAACAAAGCAATGATGGATTTTTAGCAAATAGACTAAGAGTTATTTTTAGTGGATATCCAGATTTGAGTAGAAGGCTTCGTTTCTTTATTAAACAGTATATTTATTTTTTACCGGCCTGAATATTCGGTAAATTTTATGAAACAAAATATGCCCTCTCAAGTATGAATCGAACCTACGTCCCCGTTGGTAGGAGAAACCGTCGTTAGATTCGACATGCTTTAGACTGTCTCAACCACGGATTGCGTTGACTACCGAGTAAAATTAAACTTTATGGCCTTGATTTATGGCCTGCAGATTGTCGGAGCTTAGTGTTGACCTCAATGTCTACTTTTATATTTACATACACTCAAACTTTGATATTGAGCCCTTTAACTCACAAATATATATTTATTTTTTACGTATCTAAGAGTGCTTAATTTTAATTCCTTTTAAAAGATCTTTTTTGGTAAACAAATTAATATCAATAAAGCTTGTTTTATTTACCGATTTGCAGTAACGTTTCATGAGTCGCAATTTTGCAAAATGGCTGACTGTTTTTTAATAGCATTCCCCAGATATATTTTTTTCTTTTTTATGTTTTCTGAATCAAATGCGTTAGCGTGCCAAAATAAATAATTAGTCGAATGGAATTTAATAAAAAAAAAACAGTAAAAGGAATAAATTGTAATCTATGCACGGAGAAGAAACAACAATTTACAAAATAGCGTAATGAATGAAACGAATTAAATTATTTCGAACTGTCCGCCTGCTGACGCATGCCTTTTAAAAGATGCATAAAGGACAAAGCGATTCTTCATGTTCAACATGAGACGAGTGTCTCTGAAGTGACTATCCTACCACTCGAACGGCTATAATTGGAGTATGCGTGCATCTCTACGGCCTGACACGTTTCTGGATCTCTTTCATTACACTGACTATTCTCACAACACACGTCAATTGTCTAACACTCAGACGGAGATGGAGCACTAGTGTGAGTGTTACTATATCACAAGATGAACACTTTGAAAATTGAATTATGCTCTAGCTTGCACATAATTTAACCACTCTTCTTTTCGATACCACAATTTTACGTATTCATGTTGTAACCAAAAAGCGATAGAAAGATAAGTAAAGAAAAATTACTTACTTTTTTCATCTCTGAAAATACGAACTCCAGCTTTCTTCATTTGAGAACCAAGGCGATGAGTTGTGAGCTCCGATTCAGGAAGAATATGATCTGTGATTAAATGCCGCAGAATCAACTGTTAATAAAAACAAACACAATTATTATTATTATTAGTAGTAGTAGTAGTAGTAGTAGTAATAGTATTACTTCATCGTTTACCCATGCCATCTACAAATGACGGTATATTAATTAATTTACCAACTGCATATTTAATTAATTTTGTAACTGTATATCTGTTTAATTTTACAACCGTATATTACTTATGGATAATATCAAAAGAAAAAAGAAATTTCTAATGATATTTAAAGCGTTAATCTGACAGTCATCAGACCGTATTATTTTCTTTAAAAACACTTTACAGTGATGCCTCGTTTTTTAAAGTCATTTTCGAAGAAACGTCGGTTTTTCTTAAATATTATACGGAAAAATAAAACTCGCCTTACTCGAGTTTAAGTAAATTTAAAATTGGTTTTGAACTAATTATTTTTAATTATTTTATTCAGAACATTTACAATGGGGAGGGCTTATTTGCCGTATATAGTGTGGCTATTTCGACTTAAATAGTTTTTTGAGCTAAGTCATGACATCTGGGACCAATTAGAGTGAGGTAACCTGTATATATAATTGTGTATTTCGGCAGCAATATATCTTTTATATAAGTTTCATTAAAGACGAATGAAAACGTACTGCGATTAAGCTTTTTATTCAATTTTCCTTGTGTTCATATAAATATTTTCGTTTCTGGGGATAAAGTGTGTAAAAACTGTTCGAATGTTATATATATATATATATATATGAATGCTTTCGGCTATTTTATTAATCATTATCAAGGATGATTTTTATATATGTGTATATATAATGATGGAAATGTTTTTTATTTTATTTTCCAAAGACAGTCAGCACATTCTGACCGTGTTCATAGTTTATATCCTTGAGTGTTGGCTTTTTCTTTTTATTATTAATGTTCTCATTATTTTTAGCCTTTATACGTGTGGATTTACATGTGGATAAGGCTATTATAGGTATATTTTCTACCAGTATGTTTCGGACAGAGTTTGGTAGTTTTCTGTGAATGGTTAAATGGGTCCTAATTGAGCTATAGTCAGAGAGATGTAACATCAGTTGTCTTGAGAGGTATGTAGTGGTATGTCCAATATAATTAAGCATTGTTTTGGATGGATCAGAAACACAGCTATTTAAGGGACATGTAAATTTATAAATGATATTGATCCTCTGTAACATATATATATATATATATATATATATATATATATATATATATATATATATATATATATATATAGTAGCTATATATATATATATATATATATATATATATATATATATAAAAATATATATATATACAAGTATATAATTGGTATATACGGAATGAATTCCAATAACCAACAATTATTTATCTTCAACATCATCACTTGATAAGACACCGAGGGTGTTGAAACAAAATGGCTATTTTTGTAGTGATTTTATAACATACATACGTTATAATTTTTTTTTAGAAATAATAATTATATATATATATATATATATATATATATATATATATATATATATATATAAATTCCCAAGAGGATAGAATCCAGGTAGAACTCAATGTCCAGGACAGAGTAAAAATATAATAAAAAAAAAAAGCTCAAACACTAATATTCCATAGTTATCATTTATTACATTGGAAGCGTAATCACGATCCAATTCATCAGACCTACAAATTCAAAAAAAAAAATCGGAAAATATAACTCCGGGTATACGATTCCAATGTAATAAATTATAACCATGGAATATTAGTATATGACCCTTTTACATATATATATAGTCGACTCTCCCGTCGAGATTCGACGTATGAGGGTCAAGCAGATCAGTTTCCAGGAAACCGACAGCTTGACACCGGCACATGAGATTTGATTATAGTGGTGAAGGCCTCGTGCAGGACCATCCACACTTTTTGAAGGGACGAATACAGAGAACTGGTGCACCAAATGCCACAAGGTTCCCAAACGACCCTCTGCAAGTTTTGAATTCAGAGTTGTCCTTCTCTTAGACCAGTTGCCATCCAAGGCTATAGAACCCAGTCTGTCTATATATATATATATATATATATATATATATATATATATATATATATATAGGGCGTGATGGATAAATGTTCGTACAAATTATGCAAAAATGAAAATAACAATGGCATATCATTTCAAAAGTTTACCAAAATTACACAAAAATATAATGAAATACTAAAGAGTAAATTTATTTAATAAAATCGCCATTGGATTTTTATGACGGCCTACAGGCGACTTCGTAATCTCTTCTGGGCGGTCTCCTTGTTTAAGTTGGTGAATGCCGCCATAATTCTCGCCTTCAGTTCGTCTTTGGTGTTGCCAGGAGTTTTGTTGGTCACTCGTTCAACTGCACCCAACACATAATAATCAAGACTGTTGCAGTGTTAGATGGCCAAATATAAATGGTAATGTGGTTGCAGAAATCGTTTGACAGCCATGCCTGCATGTGTGTCATGGTGCATAGTCCTGTTGCCAGCAGCGGACATCTTGACCAAAGCCAGCACTACCACTTCAAGGCACTTGGCCTAGGTCTCCGTGTTGAGCTTGAGTCCCTGCTGGAAGATGAATGGACGCATGACGTCACCGTCGCTAGTGATCACTCTAAAAACCTTCGTAATCACCATTAGACGCATCCAATTCTGCATAACACCGAAACACTGTGAAATGTTCGTCTTGGAGCTTCCGGTGCGAATGCCAAGCAGTACAGCACACCGTTTCCAAATTTCTGTAAGAGTAAATTGCGTCATGGTGCTCTTTTTTTCAAAGACGGTGCAAAACTGACCCAACTATACTGTGCAGTCAACAAAATCAAAAACAAACAACGCGCATGTGCGGAATTAAAAAAAAAAAATGGCGACAATTTACCCTTCACAACATATATATATATATATATATATATATATATATATATATATATATATATATATATATATATACGTAAGCAAATATATGGATATAGATCCGACAGTATGAAGAAAAATATATACGGAAAAAAACAAACAAAAATCCTTATATACAATTATGCTGTTTTAATGTTAATATGAATTCGGACGTTTCGTTAAACCATCTTCAGGACATATTCATAAATTATAATTCTTCAATTGACAATGGTTTATAATTTAAATATGTCCGACGTTGACATATTAAATTTAAAAATGTCCGAATTGTATATAAGGATTTTTGTTTGTTTTTTCCGTATATATATTATATATATATATATATATATATATATATATATATATATATATATATATATATATATATATATATATATGCGTGTGTGTATGTGTGTGTGTGTTTTTATAAATAATTAATGGATGTATTTTTAATCTGACATTTTTTTTCCTTCAAACGTTATTTTAATGACTATCCTTGTTTGAAATATGTACCTGTTTTTTTTTCTTTTTTTTTTTAAATAGTATGCAATATGTCACCCGGCCTGCGCACTCGTCAATAATGAATAAAAAAATGTGTGCTTAAGATTATTATTATGATTATTATTAATCTTATTAATATTATTATTATATACGTATTTAAAAAAAACAAAAAAAAAACGCCTCATTAAAAAAATTAAATACAACGTTTGGCATTAGTTATCAACAATGAAATTTATTAATTTTGAGAATTTTTTTTTCAAATAATTGATTTAGACATATGTTCCGAAAGTGGCCAATGCTACATGCACCTAATTCATTATAATGCTTGTAAAATCAGTGAGGCCCAAATGTATAGCTACGAATTGTTGTGATCACCGTGACAGAAAACAAAGGTCAAATAAGGAAGGGAAGTTGTTATTTCCAAAGTTTAACTTAGTCTCCGCAGAAGACCACAAGTATGGGACACCCAGTGAGGATCGATGTCAGTTGTAATAATAGGTTAGCTCTGTAACTATTACTCAATACTGAGGCGCCTAAAATAATGAAAGATAGTCAATTCGGTCATCAAAGCAGATAAGAAAGTAGTTTCGAAAAAAAACTCATTGTTTGCTTTTAATGTAATTCAACAGTTCAACTAAGTTTTATACGTTCAAATAAGTTGTTTTGATTTCTACATAATACGGTAATTTGTAAATTTTGAAATATTTTATTAATTAGCTTAATAGCATATAAGCTAGCTCCTGCGGAGGGTTTCTTGATTGAGCCTTCATCACAATTGGTGGGGGAGGAGTAGATGCGATAGGTAACAATAAACTGAAGAATTCAAAACTGATCGCCGCATTTAAGTATTGCATTAATATTTAAGCTTACCATTTAATAGTTCAATGATAAGTCTTCTGTCACCATTTAATTTAAAGACAATTTGATGTACGTAGGTCCTTACTTTCAGTACAAAATTTATTTTGATTTCAGAGGTGACTTTCGCTGGATTTTGCAATTAATTTCGATTATTCCCAAATGTATTTCCAAGTTATAAAAATTGTTTGTCATCGCAAAAAGCACGTAAAAATCGTGAAAACAATCGCAGTTTTGAAAACTTGTGTTATGGATCCGGATCTGGCGCTGAATGTTTTTATTTTGCTCACAAGGTCGGCATCCTTCCAAATTGGTATGATATGTTGGGCTACGACTTCTAGGAGTAAAGACGAAAAAAATGTGGCACAGTGTGACACTGTCATTGGCATTTATTATATAGAAGAAGGAGATGAGCTGTTGCCTGTTTTGTCCAATAATTGAAAAAGTGTCACTAACTATCATTGGCATTTATTATATAGATGGCGTCCGATTCATACGTCCTGCAGACAAATTGTAATACGGTTAATTTGTCGTACGGTCAAATTTGCCAATAGAACAATTCGTCACTATAAGCGGAAAAAGAAATAAAGGAAAAAAATCTAATTTTCAAAAACTGATTTTTATTAGCTGTGAGAAATCTTCAAAACAAAAGAAAAACCGAAAATAAATTTTAATTCATTAAGTATCGATATATTAAAATTCCTGATTATCAGCGATGCTTTTAAGAAAATAACTTTTTGCTATCAGATGTTTTTTACATTATTTACATTGTTCGGACTGTTGTCCTCATCTTTATTGCCATCTTCACGACTTTTCTACCATTGTACGCTCCGGCTTTATTTTGCCCACCATAGTAGATTGTTCTAGTTCCACGTGCTATGCCTCTTCCGGATGTCTCAGTTATTTCCCTTTGGCTCAACTATCCAAATTTTTTGTTCACCACTGCCGTAGCTAGGTATTGGATTCGCAACTCTTTTGGTCAAAATGAAGACAAAAGTCTGAACAATGTAAATAATGTAAATAATTACAATACCTCATCTCAGAAATATATCAGATATCGTAGTTTTCAAATAGATTTCTTTCGTTCGTTGTTACAATTTTTACATTTGTTTCTCTGTTTCATGTGATCCTCTTTCTGAACAAATTCAACGATTCCTACACATGGTGATGTAATCCAATCTTCTTAAAGGTGTTTCGTATTTTCTTCTGCCTAAAGTCGATTTTCGCATGAATGATTTTCACACCGCCAACATATTGTACAGCAGCATGGCTATAATGTCCATATATATATATATATATATATATATATATATATATATACTAGCCGAATTACCCGCGCCTTGCTGCATGTCACACATTTTTTGTAAGTAAATGAGGATTGATTTTAAACCATTGATATAATTTGTAGAGATGCATTTCAATATTACTCAATGATTTTGTCGATGTGACCTCCAACTTCGTGCTTTCTCCTATATATTGGATAGGAGTCATTCCCTTGTTCAAATTTGAATGAAAGGGAAAAGAAAGGCAAAACTTTTATTTTTAATTTTATTTTATTCCCTTAAAATGATCTTTTCTTATTAACTTATTTTTTTAAATCTTTATATATATATATATATATATATATATATATATATATATATATAAAATTATTGTATAATTTGGGGAAAATTTTACTATTTTATATTCTTAATCACCTATTCTTTTTTTTAAATTACCCGGGTATTGATACCGTAAATAACTAGATGCATTGAACAGAATATATTCAATTTTAAACACCGATGATTATCAGTTCCGAATCATCTCTCAAGTTTTCCCTCTCTTTCTTTTGTTTACTTCGTCTTTCTTTTTCCTTTGTCTTTCTTCTGTTCCCCTTTGAAGATACTATCTCTACTTCCCTTCTCACATCCGGTAGAAATACGTCAACCTGTCTCCTCCCATCCACTACGGTTTACTTTTCTATATTGCACCTCCTTCCATATATCTCTCTAGACAGACATATATCTCTTTTTCTCTCCCTTTCTCCTTCTTTCTTTTTCCATTCCCCTATTTTGAATCTTAAATCATAATTTATGTTTAAATATTTCGTTTTGTGCTTGGTAAAATTTTAAATCCATTTATTGTTGAAACTGATATTGATCTGATGAGACGAAACCGAAGTATCGGTTTTGCGAAATAAAATATCACCAAAGTCTCTGCTTTCATAATTATCCTTTGCTCTGTCCTTACATTTAGCTCTCTCTGGATCCATATCCTCTTTGGAATTATCCAGACAGATTACCAAACATTAATCTTATCATCTCTGTCTCTCTGTCTCTCTCTCTCTCTCTCTCTCTCTCTCTATATATATATATATATATATATATATATATATATGTATGTGTGTGTGTATATATATATATATATATATATATATATATATATATATATATACTCACTCCGATATACAAATAATTTTAATTTCCTATATCAAATCACCATATTTTCAAAGAATGCCAAGAAGCTGCAAATGGACTGGAATGGACTTACTACACAGACACTATGTGATTCTTGAAAATGACTGGGGCGAGCGAGATCACTTGAACATATAAAACAGAAGAAACACGGGCATGTAGTTTATACACAATTTCTATCCCAATATACAACACTTCATTCTAAAATTGAAAAATACAATAAAAATTAAACAGACAGACGTTGTCGGTTAAATTTAATCAAATTTGTTCACTGATAGATAGATAGATAGATAGATAGATAGATAGATAGATAGATAGATATGAACAGGCTGAGATAGATAGATAGATAGATAGATAGATAGATAGATATGAACAGACTGAGATAGATAGATAGATAGATAATAATTATCTTTATTTTCTATTTTTATTTCCCTAAAACGATGATCTTGCAAACGACTCTGTTGATCAAATTGAACATAACAAATGTAAATCAATTATAAAAGATACAGAAGAGAAAATATCCTTTTGGTTAACTGACCTCGCGACATGACAGAATGTCTAGCGAACAACTGTCCTAGAATTATTTCTAATGCTACAACTTGGTTACAAGTAAGAAGTTCGAGTTTTAAGACTGAGGCAAAGTTTACATTTTTCTATTCCAAATTTATTACATGTTTTTTTTTCATCTACTTTGTTATTTATTGTGCCTGGCTGGGGAACAATATCTAACATGTCCTTTGTACAGAGCAGTTGATGCTGTAGTGAATTTTGATTCTAATAACATCCCCTATATTAGTATCCATAGGACAGAATGTAGCTGACGTTAATTTCGTATTTCGTAGCGTTTCATCACAGCCCCCTTTTTATAGACTGTTAATCGATTCAGAATAAAAAATAAAATAAAAAATAAAAAACGGTTGTAAAGGTTTTGTATTCGAATATTTCAGGATGTCATGTTCAGAACATGGCGTTAACCAGTTATTTCGATCTATCTATCCATTTCATTATCTCTGTATTTTCACCTACCTATCTATCTATCTATCTATCTATCTATCTATCTATCTATCAGCATGTTCATACTTATCTCAACCACTTCATATCTATCTATCTATCTATCTATCTACCGAACTGAGGATGTGCATAACTCCAAATCAGATTATTTTTCACGAATCTTTCTCACCCACCTGTTCTTGAACTTAAATTATATTTCATTTTATAAAATGAATCTCTTCCAATCATTACTTTTCATATTATTCTTTCGTTGATGCATTATTAACCGTTATTAATTCATGGTTAATTTTTACGTTCATCTTCATTATTAATTTTAATAGATGAAGGGTTCGTTTATATTTCGGAGATGAGAGATTATAACTATTACACTATTTACATTGTTCGGACTGTTGTTCTTCTCTCTAATGCTATATTCACGACGTTTCGGCCGTTATACGCTCATGTCTTCTTCAGGATCAGTCTATATTTCTGAAATGAGATATTTAATTATATACACTATTTACATTTTTTCGATTTGTTGTTTATTCTTTACTGCTACATTCACGATGTTTCGGCCTTTGTATCCTCCGGCCTTCTTCATGATCTGTCTATATTTCTGAGATGAGGTATTGTAACTATTTATACTATTTATATTGTTCGGACTGTTGTCGTCATCCCTACTGCCATATTCACAACGTTTCGGCCGTTGTATGCTCCAGCCTTCTTCAGGATCTGTCTATATTTCTGAGATGAGGTAGTGTAACAATTTACACTATTTACATTGTTCAGACTGTTGTTCTATTTATTGCCATATCCACGACGTTTCGGCCGTTGTACGCTCATACCTTCTTCAGGATCTGTCTATAATTCGGAGATGAGGTATTGTAACTATTTACACAATTACATTGTTCGGAGTGCTGTCCTTATCCGTACTGTCACATTCACGACGTTTCGGTCCTTGTATGCTCCGGAGAGTACAACCGCCGAAACCTCGTGAATATGGCAATAAAGGTGTCGACAACAGCACGAACAATGTAAATAGTGTAAATACTTAAGGCATTCTTAAAGATGATTAATAATTTTAACATTTAACTTGTGAATAATTTTACTTACTTATTCATATTTATTAGATCGATCATTATCAAACATCACTATTCATTTTTACTAATCATCATCATCATCCCCTTGACTTTCATAATCGCAGGGGGAGATCCGAATGCAGAAGGCACACTAACTCTTTTCCACAACGGTCTATTAACGGCAGCCTTTAGCAATTCAATAATTGAATATATAAATAAGCATAACAATAAATAGCATAATTTAAAAAAAAACATCTTTCAGTCTACACATATTCTGCTTAGTATTTACCTATATATAAGAAAATTGCGCCCTGAAGATGACAATTTGAAATTCTCGAAAGTACTTGGCACGTGTCTTCCATCTGACAACAACTCAAAGATAAGGATCTTATTATTCAAGGAACTGATAGTAAGTTGATGTCTCATTAAGTCTTGTTAGCGAAGTGATTTCGCCATTAATCACATTAACATGGCGATTTAATCCTTTGTATAAATTGATTCTTTATGATATAACATATAAGCTGCACTATAATATATTTATGACATTAGATCCGTAGTACAGTAATAACCAGAATCTTAAATTCTGTGGAAAACTACCAAGAAATTTTTTACCCTACCAAGTGGATTATATTAAGTCTATGTTACATATATCAAGAAAAATTTCGTTGATTTATAACTTTTCAAACAAAATTCTCACTTGATCGATTTGAACAAGAATTGAACATTCGTGACATCACACACTCCAAAATCTATTCTACTGCCAATAAATCATCATCATCATCGCCTTAACTTTTGTAATCGTAGCGCGGATCCGAATGCAGGAGGCACACTAACTCTTTTCCCCGACGGTCTATCAACGGCAGCCATCAGCAATTCTGGTGCAGTCATACCTGTCCATTGTTTGATATTGTCCAACTAGTTTTTGCGCTGGCATCCCTCTTCTACGTACGCCTTCAATGCTGCCTTGCATTATGGTCTTGCACAGGCTGTCGTGCGTTGTAATGTGTCCAAATCACGCCATTTTTCACCGTTTGACAGTGGCAAGAAGAGGTTACTGGAGTCCTCCAAAACTTTCAACCCATTTCCACACAAACTCACTTTTTTCCCCAATAGAAAATGCCAAGGAGTTTTCTCATAGATTTCTTCTCAAACACTTGGATCCTTTAATTTTTGTAGATGACGTGTTATTAATTCTTGAGTACTGTTTACTCTTTTATTAGTTGAAGCGTTGTCGACCATTATTATTAACTTTTCGTTTTTAAAAACGATAAATTTAAGATGTAAAGTGTGCCTGTAAACACTCGTCTAAATAATTAAAAAGGCTTTGTTCAGTTCCTAAAAATGCGACATTCCTTTCTAAATGAAAACTATGTCTAAATCCGGCAAAGGTATCTCTATGAAATGAGAATTTTTTATATTCATGGCATTTCAGCGTATTTATTTTTAATCAATTAAATACCGAATGACACTTTCCTAGTTTTAAATATGTAACACGTATTACTCAAGTCTGGACAGCGTGTATCCAATCATAAACACGTCAATGACGTCTCCCGGCTTTATTCAAACCCAACTTCGCGTGGTATTTGATGTTTGAGTGGTAGAAGGCGTCTTTCTGCAGTGAATATTCATTCACCATGCTGTAAATTCTATGGCGAATGCTTCACGAATGTTTTCAGTTGTCTTCATCATTTGTTTTATATCTTCTTCAATAAAACGCATTAAGACGATACGACGACTTCTTTTCCGGTCGAGAAAAGAGGAAAATGCAAAAGCCATACAATGACTCCATCACTAACTTCCGGTTAATGGTGAAATAACGGTGCCACACTGGGAGACACGAAAGAATTTTCTCCGGCACGTTCTTTCAATGCCGGATGCTTACTGATGGAACTAAAAAGAAACCGTTGATTTCGGGAAGAGATGGAAGCCAACTTCTTCTCCAGCTCCGACTATTCCAAAAAATATATATATATATGAATTAATAAAAGAAAAAAAAAAAGATATTTATTAAAGAATTCTTTGCCAATATTCGTGGCATTCGTACCAATTTCTGTAGAGTAGAATCTTTTCTCTTGAAACGTTCTTCAGATATCTTAGCACTTTGCTTAACTAATTTAATTTCTCTATTTACATTATTCGGACTATCATCCTCATGCTGCCATATTTATCACAACGTTTCGGCCGTTGTACATATACTAGACCACGAAAATCTCATGAGCCCACCACGCATAGAAATAAATACAATATGGGAACCAGTAATAAGCAGTGCCAGAGAAAAGCAATAATAACAACGAAAATTGCAATCTGAGCTTTGGTAAAAAATAAAAAAAATGGAATGATAACATCAAAAATTGCAAAATGAGCACTGGTAAAAAAAAATGATTCTAAAGAAATTAGGTTTATCATACCCAGAAATTTATACACAGATGTCCTCAAGGACACATGCCACAGTGGATAAAGGCGTTATAGGAATTAGATCCAGTGACAGGACCCAAAGAGTGTGAGTTCAATACCTGGTGGAGAACTTGGAGAGGGTAATTAACAGGAAATAACTGATGACATCTATTAGGCATGACACGTGGAACTAGAACAGTCTACCCCAGTGAGCGAAATAAAGGGTTCAGTTCGACATTCCAACCACCTGAAGAAGGCCGGAGCGTACAACGGCCGATACATTGTGATAAATATTGGAACAAAGATGAGGATGATAGTCCGAACAATGTAAATAATGTACATTATACCTCATCTCAGAAATATAGACAGATAATTAAAATTCTTCTATTTCTTATTACCTTGATATTTAAAAAATTATAACTGCAATGTCAATCATAAACTTCCGTCTCCCAAAATATTGCTCTTTCATTGTTCTCTCTCATTAATAATGTTGTTTTCTCATATCCTCTCGCACTTAGTAACCCCTTGCATCTTAGTGGCTTCATTGCCTTGCTGAGAAGAAATTATTAAAAAAACACGTCAGGCCAATTTATTCTACAGAAGCATCTAATGTTAGAAAATTATATTATTCATATTATTATAAGTATTATTCAATTTAATGTAAGTAACCCACCCCTTGCATGTTAATGGCTTTATTGCCTTGCTTTGGGATTAAATGAAAAACATGATTAAAAAATGTTCTTCTGGCCAACTTATACTGCACATCTCGTATGTCTACAGAAGCATGGAATGTTAGAAACTTAAAGTATTATTCAATGTAATGTCTGTAAATTCTTTGCGTCTTAGTGGCTTTATTGCCTTGCGTGAGTTGAAATGATTTAAGAATATATATTAACCTAAAGCTTGGTTTCAATCTTGAACAATGCCTAGTGAATCTCATTGTTCCTTTACGCAACAATCGGATAAACATTGTTAAATTCTGATGTCTATTGTTATAAGTTGTTTGCTATTCTGAGCCATTTATTAATTAAAATTCTACCCATCAATTAATTAAAATGTTTGGTTCAGAACTCCAAGAATGATAGCAAGTACACAGGCAACTGGGCAGAATATAACAACCAAGATTAGAATGTTGGTTCAAATAATAAGCCATAATATAATTTATAATTCCTCAAAAATAATATTAATAATATAATATAATATTTACTCTTATTTAGCAAGCGGGGCAAATCAAGATGCGAGAGACAGAAAAATTTGAAGGCGCTTTAAAATAGCAAATGGTGCCTTATGATCTTCTAAGCGTAGCTTAGATGTGGCACAAGGCCTAAAGCATGAGGCACCTAGTGAGGATAGAACTCACTATTCAGTTGTAACGAGACAAGTTTGCTAACCATTATACCATGCCAAGGTACCCTATGGTTATTTTCTGAGCGTACCTTAGATGTGGAACAAGACCGAAAGCATGAGACACCTAGTGAGGATCGAACTCACTACTCAGTTGTAACAGTTCTAGCGAGACAAGTTTGCTAAGCATTATACCACGCCAAAGTACCCTATGGTTATTTTCTGAGCGTATCTTATTTGTGGCACAAGGCCGAAAACATAGGGCACCTAGTGAGAATCAAACACTTTTTAATTGTAAATTATCTAGCGAGACAAAATTACTAACCGTTAAACGACGTCGATGTGCCCCAAGGTTATTTTCTAAGCGGAATTATGGGTTACCCAGTGAATATCGAACTCACTACTGAGTCGGAAATGATCTAGCAAGACAATCTTCCTGAACATTACACCACGTCGAGGTTCCCGGTGATTTTCGAAGCGTAGCGTAGATGTGGCACAAGACTGAAAGCATGGGAAACACTGTCAGGTACGAACTCACTACACAGTCGTAAGTGATTTAGCGAGAAAAGCTTGCTAAATATTCCACCACGTCAAAGCGCCCTGCTCAGCTGTTATGTAATATAAATCCTGTACAAAACACTGGAGAATTTGCTCAAACATGAATAGAAGACTTTGAAAAAATGGTATTATACAGTAGGATACTGAGAATATTATTGAGGGAGCATGTAAACAAAAAGGAGGTTGTAAGAAAAATAGGAAGAAAAAGAACACTTTTGCCTAAGCTTAGAAAAAGACTAATGGATTTTTGGCATATATTATGAGGAAAGCGGGACTGGAGAATTAGATACTCACAAGTCATATTAAGAACAGTAGGCAGAGAAGGAAACAGCTAGTAACATACTTAACGAGATGGTGTAAATGGATGAGAGTACAGGAAGTGGGAGAAATAGTAAAAGAACAAATATTACTTAGCATTACAAAAGACAGGAAGTTGTGGAGGGTCACGAATTTCTACATCATGAATGGGTAAAGCACATTTTGCTTAACCTCTACGTTATGCTAATTTTGCATGAACCAAAAACTAACCTATTTTGAAAATCAGCATTCAAAATTCTTACATTGTATATGTGTTCGAACTCGCACCGTCAGCATAGATGAAAAAAGACTTAAATGCCAAACTCACTGCTCAGGCTATACGTAGCGTTGTTAAATATAGATAACACGCTGATCTGTTAGCAGCAGAGATTTCTGTTTTTACCAGGTGAGCCACGGTAACTGGCCTAAAACTGACCTGGTGCTTAAGAGGAAAGTAAAAAGTTCGTTTTAATTAAGGACGGAAGCTTTTTGCTTCCTGTACCACAAAAATAAAATCGAGAGCACGTCAGTTTTATCACCATCATCAGTGAAAGCGCGCCATGAATTAATTAACATTTTCCCTCATTTCAATAATAGCAAACTTGATAGACACTGAGATAGACAGAAGGTTTTACATACGACGTCAGGAAAAAATAGATAAGAATTTTTCCTCTTTTCAGACTTCCAAAGCGAACTTTTTTTTCTTTTTCTCTTTCCTCCTTTTCGCCCTTTCTCTTCTCTCTCTCTCTCACACACTCTTCCCTACTCTTTATTTCGTTATTGTTTCTCTCTTTCACTCTCTTTTTTCCTTTCATTTACCGTTTCCCATCACTCTTCCTCTAGGTTTTTCTTCTTCTCTTTTGTCTGTTTTCATTCTGTTCTTCAAATATTCCCATTAACTCTTCCATATTCCACTCACTCTCTCCCCTTTCTTTTTATGATTTTTCGCTTTCTGTCTATCTATCTATCTAGCTAGCTAGCTAACTCTCTTTCTCTCTCTCTCTCTCTTCTCTCTCTCTCTCTCTCTCTCTCTATATATATATATATATATATATATATATATATATATATATTGAACAATAAAAAATATTAAAAAGTTAAAATCTTCAGACACACTGGGTTGTAGATTAATATTTTTATATTTTTTTATTATTATTTCATTTAGATTCCTCGACTAGTTTCGGCTAAAATGCCCATCATCAGGAGAAGAAATATTTCTGCTTGCTGGTAGCAGTGAACTACAGAAATGAATGTCTTGCTGGAGAAAATGAACTTTTGTCTGTAGTTTTCGTTTGTTTTTTATTTTTTTATCTTTTTAACATGAATCTTTTAACATTCCTTGCGTTGGTCAAACAGTCTCTTTTAAGAAGCGAAAAAGCAAATTTTGCAAAATTGCATGTCACCATGCTGTGTTGATCCCTACGCCCATACTTCCGATATATATATATATATATATATATATATATATATATAATAAAAGCTAAACCGTATGGAATTTCCAAGATGATATAGATCTGTTGTGAGCTCTATGTCAAAGACAGAGCAATAATATAATGAAAATCAAACACTTAAAATACCATATGTGATATATATTATCGAAGTACACACACACACACACACACACACACACACACATATATATATATATATATATATATATATATATATATATGGCAGAGTGTGATTAATAACCATTTATTAACTCATAAATTCCAAGAGCCGTTAAAGAAAATTCCAGTTGATAATACAAAGTTCCTACTCTATTATACTCAAGACATATATTAAAAAAAATCAAAAAAAAAAACTTAGTCCCCTCTCCTTCTTGCTTATATGTAATCGCATCAACGTAATTATCACTTTTCTCTGATGAAGGCTTAAAGGACGAAACGCTACACACGAAAACTTTTTTCCCACTTTGTCATAATTGTTTCTCCCAAAATTATATATCGTTTTTCCATAGTGGCGGGCCAAGAGACGAAAGACAATAACGAAAACCGTCAGCAAATATTCCTGTTGCTATATCACAAGATCCTCGCTATTGCACAATATGTGGATTGTATGCAGGTCACTAGTGTAACTGAAGTTTCACATACGACACAAAGGTTTCTGGATCTTCATCTCAACGGTAGAGTCCATCATATATATATATATATATATATATATATATATATATATATATATATATATATATGTATGTATGTATGTATATATATTCACTGATGCATGTTTCATTAAATAATATACACAAGTTTTGTCTATTTATTTTAAGTAAGTTCCTTTCATATTGTCTTAATCACATTATCGTTGAAAGACGAAAGGAAAACACCATATTGATACATGCAAAAATCGCATCGCAGCTCGTGACGTCACACATGACCACGCGGGAGTGAAAAACAAGAAGTATTAAATATGGGAAGCCGTTCGTATAAACCAATGACTTCTGTTTTTAATTATCGGCATTCAATAATATTTGTGGTGATTTCATAATTTATTATGTTCAGGTTAGTTTTCAACTGTTTTATGCATAAAGCTTCGAGAATTTTTGTTAATTCGCATCGCGTCTCGTATATACGAGTTTGTCGTTACTTTGAAATATTTCATGCAGCAAGGGCGGACTAACATTGTTGTTTCGTCCGTGTGTCGTTTGATTTATTGAAATTGTCATCTTTGATAATGGCATATGTAATCCGAAAGCTTAGATTTGATTTAAACATGTATCAATATGGTGTTTTCCTTTCGTCTTTCGGCGATAATGTGATTAAGCTTATCAAACAATATGAAAGCAATTTAAAATAAATACACAAAACTTGTGTATATTATTTAATGAAACAAGCATAAATGAAAGATTGCTGCCTAAATATACACAATATATATATATATATATATATATATATATATATATATATATATATATATCAAAGTATATAATTGGTATACACGGAATGAATTCCAATAACCAACAATTACTATTCTTAAAAGAGTGCTCAATACAAAGTAGAGCAGATATAATTATTTTTAAAAAATTTATAACATAAGTATGTTATAAAATCACTACAAAATAGCCATTTTGTTTCAACACACTCTGTGTCTTATCAAGTGATGGTGTTGAAAAGAAAATAAATGGTTTTAAAAGTTTCAGATTAATTAACGATCCTACACTAGGGGAGCATTGTTACAAAAGCTAGAATAACCAATCAAAACGAAGTACAGAAAGATTCAAAAGCTTGACAACAAAATCCTGCTATTATAGCTATTTAGATCTTTAAATACGTGTAATATTAAAAATAATTTTTACTAACTAATAATTATAAATTTATATGTTAAAATTTAATATTAAAATTAAAAACTGGCAATTTTAAAAACCAAATTTAATCACTATTAAGTTTAAAAAACTACAAAATTATTGAGAAAAAAAAAAAAAATATATATGTTTATTCAATTCATTTCTTCATTGAAATTACGTCTGACAAGACAAAAGCTACAATTCGGCCGGTCATCTGATAATACATGTATATATTTTTTTCTTTTCCGTTTTTATTTTAAAGTTTGTGAATATGGTCTTAAACTCACGCGTGACACAACAAAAACACAATCAGATTATAATACATACGCATCCAGACTAATTAGATACACACACACACACACACACACACACACACACACACACACACACACACACACACACACACACTTAAAAAAAAAAAAAAAAGGTGGGGGGGGGATACATGAACAAATCCACAGCCCTTTACGAAAAAAGGAGACGTGGAAACTAACACTTATACACACACACAGTTAAATGTGAATAGACTCTACATACACATAGACACCGATATATACACAAACATACATCCACAATGGCATAGACATTGAGAAATCACAACCAGTAAATATTTCAGACTTAAATAAATGCTAACCACTTATTGAATTATAACTTAAGGGAGCAAATATATAAAGATAAAAATGTTTAAAATAATATTATTTAATATATTAAAACGAAAACTCTAAAACAATAAATATCAATAAAAATATATATATATTATTAATCATATAAGTTGATAATAGTTTCATTATATATTTGGCAAAGAAAAAACAGGATAAAGAAATCCACAAATATATACATATATATATATATATATATACACGGCAGCAAAAAACAAATTAACACACATAAAAAAAAAAATATATATTCATACATACATATACGTACAGAAATACACACGAATAAATATATAAACATAAACATATACGTACATATACATATCTATGATAACAAGTACATATGTACGTACATATACATATAAACTTAAATACACACACATATATACACATAGACTTTTATGCACACATACTTAGATATATAAAAAACAGTCATGATATACCAAAGTTTCCATACCTACACATACACACAAACTCATACATAATAGGTTCCAACACACACACCTATATATATACATACACAAACATACATAAATATATATACACACATACATACATATCTACAAATAAACATATATATATATCCATAAATATATCTACCTGCAATAACAACCACCCATATATACATGCATACATAAAAATACAACTTTCAACCAAATACATATATAAACGAACTAACATATAGATACATAAATATACCTTCAAACACCAACACACAGCAATATACATATAGTCTAACATACAAATATATAAACACATTCATACAAACAGAAATATACTTAAATATAAATACACATACACAATAAAATAGGACATACAGATATATATACACATATATATATATGCACACACGCATATATATATATACACACATACATACACACATACACATACATATATATACACAAATATATTGTGGCACAAAGCTGAAATCAAGGGGCATCCAGTGAGGAACGAACTCATTACTCAGTCGCACCCAATCTAGTGAACCATGCTGGCCAACCATTATACTGTCGTGATTTAATCATATACATACCTGTACATACTCATACACATACACACACACACATACATACATATACACACATACATATATATATGCATATATACATATATATATATATATCCAACCATATACACACATACACACATATATATATATATATATATATATATATATATATATACATATATATATATATATATCTACATACATACATACATACATATACACACATACACACACAAAACATACATATATACACACACCCATACACACATACATATATAGGCACACACATACACATATACAGTAATAATTATTAACCTTTTCTCTCATAATCTACCTTACCTTCCCACATAATATATATATACATATATACACACACACTCACATATATATACATACATACATACCCCACACATACACCCTCACATGTAAAAAAAAAAAAAAAAAAAAAACCATAAATACATTTATACACCAACCTACACATTCCTCAGTGCAAATACTCTAACCAACACATAAATAAATATATATATATATTTATTTACACCAACACTGATAACACTATGCAGGTAAACAATACACACTTATATCGTAAGTATGACCATTATGCAATAAAAATACTAATCTATTAAAAATACAGCGACATATCATTATCATTTAAAGTAAACGACCCCTACACTAAGTTAAATTTATAACGGTGTTTACAATTTACTGTCAGTTCATATCTTTGATTTAAGAGATCAGCCTTGTTTTTAAATCTAATAATTTCAAATTTTTCATTAAGGCATAGGTAACATGGGGTATATAGGGAGTTACATGTACGAGCTTTCGTAACCAAACTCCATT
The DNA here is from genome assembly GCA_903632075.3 of Acanthosepion pharaonis. Classification (NCBI taxonomy): domain Eukaryota; kingdom Metazoa; phylum Mollusca; class Cephalopoda; order Sepiida; family Sepiidae; genus Acanthosepion; species Acanthosepion pharaonis. Next base: position 3,377,100 of record CAHIKZ030001335.1, on the reverse strand, counting down.
TAATCGTAGGTGTTTTGTTCTTATCTTTTAGATCTAAATAGCTATAATAGCAGGATTTTGTTGTCAAGCTTTTGAATCTTTCTGTACTTCGTTTTTGATTGGTTATTCTAGCTTTTGTAACAATGCTCCCCCTAGTGTAGGATCGTTAATTAATCTGAAACTTTTAAAACCATTTATTTTCTTTTCAACACCATCACTTGATAAGACACAGAGTGTGTTGAAACAAAATGGCTATTTTTGTAGTGATTTTATAACATACTTATGTTATAAATTTTTTTATAAAAATAATTATATATATATATATATATATATGTGTGTGTGTGTGTGTGTTACTAGTTTCTTTTTTTTTTTCAGGGCGATTGTTTTTGGGTTTATAGTTCTCTCCTTAAATTTCTTTCTGTATTTCTGTTGAGATTTTATTCCCTTTTACTCTTATTTTATTTCTATTAAGTCGCTTACAACCACATCACGGCACCAATGACTAAACAGCTAATAACCTATGAAAAAAAATTGAACGGAAAATGCAAAAATATAAAAATAAAATAACATGGAGAAATAAAAATAAAATTAAATAATAGAAAAGGAAAATGAAATAAAGAAAGTATAAAATAAAAGTTTATATATATATATATATATATATATATATATATATATATATATATATATATATATATATATTTTATTTTTTCGGTGTATAATACGCAATTTTTTACCTTAAAATCTAATATATATATATATATATATATATATAATATACATGCGCTATGTATATACAGGGGTATATATATATATATATATATATATATATATATATATATATATATATAAAAGTGGAGTTGATGATCATTTTTGGGCTGATTATTAAGCCCATCCCACAAAAATCAGACGTTTTATTATTTTTTCAGATTCAGAGAAGTAGGTCAGGCCACTAACTTTTCAGCAAAATCAACTCTCATATATATATATATATATATATATATATATATATATATATATATATATATATATAGATAGATAGATAGATAGATAGAGATATACAAAATGTTTGTATATATATATATATATATATATATATATATATATATATATAAAAAATGTATTGTATTATACCGTATAACTATACTTATATATATATATATATATATATATATATATATATATATATATATATATATATATAAGTTTGTTATACAAATTGTAATAAATACAATTTGCATATAACAATGCGGAAGGAAGGACGACATTAGTATTTAATTATACGCTCCTATAAATAGCTATAATTTTCTCTATATATGCGTGTATCATTTTGTAAGTTAGTGCATATTAAAATGTAAGACATTCTGCATAAAAACGCGTATGGATGCGTGTTTTTCTCTTCGTGTATTATTAGGCGTCAGTAAAATTAGATAAATCTAGTCTTTACTAATTCTTTTTATACCTTTCGCCAAAAAACATAATCGATCACTCTGGCTTCGTGAATGTTTATCGAAGTTCGTATAGGTTCTAATTAGTAGATATCGTTCAGTAGTTTTGGCAAATATCATTTGGTAGCGTAAAATCGAAACGACGCCTTCGAACAAAAGTGAAAAAATATATTTGTCTACAGAGACTACAAAGAAAACCATCAGGAAGAATGACTAGTACTCGAAGTAAAAAATTACATATATTAAAAAAGATTAAAAAAATGAAACTTTTCCAAATGAGCAGAGATTACGAAGTTGTGTTTGTAATTGCGAGATGTTCTCATCAATATTCGATGAATTATTCAGAAAAAATAGTCATATTTCCCATTTTTTTTTAAAAGTACTTTTCGATTAGTAATTATCTACAGCTTTCCTTTTCTTGCTTGTCTTATAACCGCGGTAGTTGCGTATTAATCAAGCAGCTTCAGAAGCAGGTCTGAGCTTAAATAAAAAGCCAATATTTTAAGCAAACCACCCATTCGCATCTAAACTGTTGGCGCAACATAATCTTAATTTACTGATATTTAGATTTGTATCGTACTAAAATAAATCTAGTAATGAGAAAAAAAATAATGGTTCAACAAGCTCGACATTGCTACTTCTTTTTGTCCAAAATGGCGATACTGATCCCAATGAAATTTACAATCTGTCTATTGCGACAGGTTTCTTTAAAAACAAAAAAAGACGGATTAACTTTTAAAATTAGAATACATCAAATACTAACAGAAGCATAGACATATTTTTTTAAATCTGAAACAAACGAAATTCTGCAATTGAACTTGGATTTGCAAGTATTGCCTGAGATTACGTTTCGAATAACTCAGAAGTATTCGATCGGACTAGTGTAAAAGAAATCAATCAAGTTACCTCCCTTTTATGCATTTTTTTTACTACTTTATTGATTATTGTATATACTGTCTTCAAAAGATGTATCTACTCTGTAGCCATCAATAAAGCCGCTAATCTTTGGTTTTCTTGTGGAAAGATGATGCTTTATCCTCTAGTGTTCATTCTCTCTTTCCTCCTCACATTCTTTCTCTTTCTCTCTCTTCTCCTCACTCTCTCTCTCTCTCTTTCTCTCTCTTACTCTATTGCTCTCGTTCTCTATATAAGCAAATAACGACTTACCTCAGATCGCTCGTATGTGGCTTCTTGTAAGAAAGACGTGAGTTGTTCAATTGAATGATATTTCAGCGCCATGTTTCCCGGTACAAAAAGAGTAAATTTGCCGCTGTCGTTTGAAAACTGATCTGATATGTCAGTTAGTGCCTCTGCGAACAGGGCTGAAATATGACTGCAAAATAAATAATAGAAATAATAATTATATATATATATATACATATATGTGTATGTGTGTGTGTGTGTATTTGGGCAACTTTTATACAAATTTCATTAAAGACGGCTGACAAGGTAGTATAATTAACAATTTTACTCAATTCTCCTTGCATTCGTATGTTTTCTTTTCTGTGTAAAAACTGTCCAAATGGCCTATATATCCGGGCGCTTTCGGCTATTCTGTTAGCCATTAACAAGGACTTTTACATATGTGTATTTATAGTGATGGGAATCTTTTTCAAGGATGATTCTTGGTCACTGATATCCCCCTTTGTATGAGTTCATTATTGTAGAAAATATTGAGAAATTCATTTATGCTGCCTATATAATGATCCAAATTTATATAGAAAATAGACATTAATTTCAGTTCATTAAGATTTTCTTTTTGATTTTCTATACTTATATAGTAAAACAATTTATATTATACATATAATTGCCTGAAATTATACGCTAGTTATATGTGTCGTAATTTTTTATCATTAAAATTATCTTCTAGTGTTATCAAGACAAAATATACAGACTGAGTTCCCGATTTTTTCAAAATGATTTTTGAGAAAAAAAAAAAAGTTACATTATTGAAATAAATTTTAGCTGAAATCATTCATCCAAATAAGTTCAGCCAACCAACAAAGTCTGCTTGTTCATTTTTTTTATTGTTTCTCTAATTTTCGAATGAGTTATCCTAATTGGGGATCAACATTCTTGGTTTAAACTGTCCGAATTTCATGCGTTGGTTGTTGTTTTTTTCTTTCTTTTTCCTTAAGAAGTGCCATTGTCTCAGTCATTATCAAGAACTGAGTATTGTCAGTGTGCTACAAAAGTTCTTAATTGGCTATACCTTAGAATTTCTTACAGTGCTGGGATTCGAATTAGTCTAAAAAAAATTCTTGGACAATGGTTAGAGATAGACCGCACCAGAAAAGAATATATCCAATATTTATATCTATTATTATTATTATTTTGAACCTAAATTTATTTTTTTTATATATATATATATATACGACTTCAGAATACTGCCGTAATTAACAGCGACATCACATTGAAACACCGCATCCCGTAAGATCATCGAAGTTAACGTAGAGTCTGGTCAACAGACTGGTAACCGCTTAGGAATAACATGTGATGTGAACGTGGATGTGCGGGTGGTATAATGGATAATGACACGGAATGTAAATCAGAGATCGGGATCGAATTCCAGTCGGGTTCGTTATATTCAGTTACACGCAGAAACGTATGGGGAAGGTATGAATCCACCTCTTCTCCCCCCAATTACCGGTTAATTAACATGTCTTCCATCACTAAACCGTTATTATGTCCAGCCGCCCCCACCCAAAATTCTTTCAATCTAAAAAATATTTCCTGGCTTTAAATAACCCGTAAAGGGTTGATAATCCGTAAAAAACGAAACAATCAAAATACTGTAGTGAAAGATATTTAATATGAGTTCCATCGCCGTTTCTCTTTCCTTCTGCATTTATTTCTACACTAGGCCTACTGATGAGATCCTAAAAATCCTACTATATGCTCTGATTACTTCAGACATCTGATTCTGCTGTGGACTTTATCTCCTATTTTTACTTCATTGCATAAGATCTATTGACTATCCTTTTCCCTTTATACATCATCCTCCGTATAACTAATGTTAACTAGTAGTACTAACAAAACAAGACGCGATATCCCTAGACAATGACAACGAAACAAGAGCAATCTATTCCCATAGTTTAGATAAAAAGTTCAGTTCAAAATTCCCTAAAGCTTACGCGGATATGTTAAACGCCTGAAAGAACTGGAGGGCTTAGTGGTGGAAACGTTGTGGGAATCACAACAAAGATAAAGACGTTTGTTCGAGTGTAAATAATATAAATACTAATAACTTTTCACTCAAGAAATTCAAAGAAAAACAAATTTACTACGTTAGCGTAATGGTCTGTGACACGATATCGTTATATTTGGAGAATGTCTTTGTTTGTCAAATCTGGTAAAATAGATTAGTTGAGTTTTTTGTTTATTGGGTTAAACTATCTTTAGTAAATGGCATAAAAATATTGTACCACAAAACATTGTGCTAATATAGCGAGTAGGACAAATATCCACATCTTTATTTTTATTGCCGCAATGTTTCGACCGCTGTGCCCGCCGTTGTAACATCCAAGATTTGGGTCGTAAACTTGGTGACATATTAATTTTGAGTTCAATCGCTGGGTCGGGGAGTACAGACTTTCCCTCACTTGTAACAAGGGTAGTATTAAAAAAAAAGCCTGGATATCCCTAAACGCGGGCAACAGATTCAGAAGAATTTTGATAAAAGGGTCCGTTGGAAATTCCCTGAAGATTATCTGTATCGACGGACACTTGAAAAACTTCAGAGAGTGCAATGACATGAGTGTTGTGATTTTAGCAACAAAGATGAAGACATTTTATCTGACTGTAAATTCTATATGTAATATATTTCCATGGCAATGTTCATTTCAGTTCCATTGTTTAGTTCCACCAGTTCAGACCTTTACAACTTGGTAACATCATACTACACTCATTTCCTCCGTATTCCAATTGTACGCTGAATTTTCTATTTTGCTTTTCCGCAAGAACTGCTTGTTTGCGGAACAGACTCCCACGTGAACAGTCGCTAAACACTATAATGTACACCTCTTCAACTCTTGGGTCAATCATTATCTATCCTCCTTATCCTCATAAGTGTGGGTACTTCGATGTGGTCTGTAAGCTTGTCTCGCTAGATCAATTACAACTGAATAGAGATTTCGAAACTTTTGTCCTTGTGCCACACATCTACGCTACGCTTAGAAAAGAGCTCTTCGATGGGTGTAATGGTTAGCAAGTTTGTCTCATAAGATCAATTACGACTGAATAATGGGTTCGATTCTCTCTGCGCTCTCCATATTTTAGGCCTTGTGCCACATTTAAGCTACGCTTAGTAAATCAATTTGAGGCAATTCAACGTAGTCTACTGGTTAGCAAACTTGTCTCGCTAGATTAACAAAACCGAATAGTGAGTGCTCCATATTTTTGGCCTTGTGCTACATGTAAACTGTGCTTAGAAAGTGGGCACTGACGTGGTGTAATGGTTAGCATGCTTGTCTCGCTAGATTAATTACGACCGACTAGTGAGATCGATCCTCACTGAGTACCCCATACTTTTGGCCTTGTGCCACATCTATGCTACGCTTAGTAACGCTTTGACGGTGTGTAATGGTTTGCAAGCTTGTCTCGCTAGATCGATTATGACTGAATAGTAAGTTGAATTTTCACTGGGTGCTCTATATCTTCGGCCTTGTGCCACATCTAAGCTACGCTTAAAAAACACGCTAACCTTCACTACCGACCAAATCTTCTTTCGTTCAGGTTTCGTTTCTCTCTTTAACAGTAACCTTTTAATTGGAGTGACTCTTGAGCCTTAATTTAGGTGAACTTTAGTATATGAAAGAATTCCTCATTCCCCGCCCCCCCCAAAAAAAATATAAATTAGATCAAATATATTGACAATCAAATATGCATAGGGTTTAAAAAATAGTGTCAATAAGACATACTTTGAGTCATCCAAACGTATGACTGTTGCTTAAACATATCACTAAAAAAATCGATTATCGAACTGGGCAATGACGGATCATCAATTTGATTCATCTTGAAATATTTAATCTGAATGGTGAGTGCGGCATCACTGATTGACATGTTAAGATGAAATGGCGTGAGAGATATAAAAAAAAAAACTAATAGTTATATGTCCTGGTGTTATTACTGATCGGCCGAGATGAAACTTGTTTTCTCTTGACGAATGTCAAAGATAGCTGTTTTCTTACTGACGCCAGCCAGAATATATCCTGAACTCTGTACCACCCTCGCCTCTACCACGGATATAAATCGAACATTTCTAGCCGCTTGGCATCATCTAGTTTCCTCTGCAAACATCAAAGAAAAACGAATGCAATGTAGTTTTAAGCAAATACGCGAATCTGCTTCGGGACTGAGAGATTGGGTTTGCGTATTTCTCTGTTGGCGCCAAGGAACAGGGTTCGAGTCTAGAAGACAAAAATCGAATGCTGATTTTCTCTGCCTGGTGCAACACGAGATTAATTTACTCGACTTCCTGTCATCGATTTGTTTTATTCATTTAACCCTAAGCAATATAATAAAGACACTAAGGCACAAAGGTTTACTGAGGACATAAAAAAACACTATTAAGAAGAGAGAGAGAGAAAAAAAGGATTTAAAAAGAGAGAAGATAACGATTGATTAACAAGAAGTGTGATAGAAGAAACTGTTAACATAGAACTTACGGTTGCATCTAACCATTTCAACCTTTAAATGATGAGACCTTACCGCCAATCTAGTACCGTGCTTAAAGTTATAAAGTCTAGGTATTATAGAGGAAGGTTGATCAGAACAGTTACTATGAAACTATTTATAGAAAAGGCACAAAGAAGCTACGTTAGGTATGAAATTAATTAAAAAATAAAAGTAATGTATTTTTTTTAATCATTTCATCCAGTCAAGGCAATAAATCCACTAAGACGCAAGAAGTTACTGTGTGTGAAAGAATATGAGAAAAATTTAAAAAGAGAGAAAAATAAAAGAACATGAATTAAGAAGACAGAAGGTAACGATTGACATTACATTTAAATTTTTGAAGATCAAAGTTGGCTGGGAAGCAAGAAGTCAACAGAAATTTCCCCGGACGAAAAGAAAAACCTATTAGCATATAACTTACGTTTCCATCGAGCCAGTTCAACTGTAAAATGATGAAAACTTGTCGTCAAACGAGTACTGCGCTTAAACTTTACGTACCACAGAGAAAAGTAATATTTATTTTGTAAATACAAAAGTGTTGCACAAGGCCAATAGGGGGATTGGGGAACGCTAATCTTCAAATTGTTTTATCTTCAACTTAACTAGCCACGATAACTGACTGTTGTGGAGTGATTTCGCAGTAGGGGCTTGTATTTGTACTAAGTCGGTCCTAAAATAGGTTCGACGTACTAAACGTTAGGAACTTGATATAATAGGTATTACGCAGAGTAATCTTGTTGTGGTCGCTGATACCTTCGTATTCGACTAACTATCGTCTGCCATCGACTGACTGAATGACGATATTCAGTCACCCCCCCCATGAGGGCATCATGTGGCACAAGGCTGGTTTAACGTGGGAATGCCGAGCCCGTGGGCTCGGCCTAAAATATGCCCATTGAACCCGTATAAACGGGTTTAGGGTCGGTTCACCTCCCTGAAAGAGTACCCACCCTTCGGCGTAGCCTCCTTCGGGTTCCTCCCCGCCCGAAGTCAGAGAGTTCAACCGATCAGCCTGTCGACCGACATCGACTTGAACACTAACTGATGATATTCAGTCGCCCCCCCCCTACTGAGGCAGCATGTGACACAAGGTCGGTTATTTATTGTGGGTTCTCCGAGCCCGTGGGCTCGGCCCAAAAATATGCCCATTGAACCCGTATAAACGGGTTCAGGGTCGGTTTACCTCCCCGAAAGAGACTCCACCCCTCGGCGTAGCCTCGTTCGGGTTCCTCCTCGCCCGAAGGCAGAGACTTCAACCGATCAGTCGGTTCAGAAGTGAATGACTGATTGACTGACGATATTCAATCACCCCCCCACACACACACAGACACACACTGGGGAAGCATGTGACACAAGGTCGGTTATTTATTGTAGGTTCTCTGGGCCCGTGGGATCGGCCCAAAAATATGGCTATTGAACCTGTATAAACGGGCTGAGAGTCGGTTTACCTCCCCGAACGAGACTCCGCCCCTCGGCGTAGCCTCGTTCGGGTTCCTCCCCGCCCAAAGGCAGAGAGTTCAACCGAGCAGTCAGTTCAGAAGTGAACGACTGACAATATTCAGTCACCCCCCCACGAGGGTGTCATGTGGCACAAGGCCTTTTTAACGTGGGAATTCCCGAGCCATTAGGCTCGGCCAAAAATAGCCCATTTGAACCCGTATAAACGGGTTCTGGGCCGGTTTTACCTCCCCGAAGGAGACTCCACCCTTCGGCGTAGCCTCCTTCGGGTTCCTCCCGCCCGTAGGAAGAGAGTTGAACCGAACAGTCGCTCAGAAAGTGAACGACTGAGATATTCAGTCACCCACCCACGAGGGTGTCATGCGGCACAAGGCCTTTTTTAATGTGGGCATTCCCGAGCCATTAGGCTCAGCCAAAAAATAGCCCATTTGAACCCGTATAAACGGGTTCAGGGCCGGTTTAACCTCCCCGAAGGAGACTTCGCCCTTCGGCGTAGCCTCCTTCGGGTTCCTCTCGCCCGTAGGAAGAGAGTTTAACCGAACAGTCGCTCAGAAAGTGAACGACTGAGATATTCAGTCACCCACCCACGAGGGTGTCATGCGGCACAAGGCCTTTTTTAATGTGGGCATTCCCGAGCCATTAGGCTCAGCCAAAAAAATAGCCCATTTGAACCCGTATAAACGGGTTCAGGGCCAGTTTAACCTCCCCGAAGGAGACTTCGCCCTTCGGCGTAGCCTCCTTCAGGTTCCTCTCCGTCCGGAGACAGAGAGTTGAACCGTGCAGTCGCTCAAAAAGTGAGCTGGACTGAGATATTCAGTCACCCACCCACGAGGGTGTCATGCGGCACAAAGGCCTTTTTTTAATGTGGGCATTCCCGAGCCATTAGGCTCAGCCAAAAAAATAGCCCATTTGAACCCGTATAAACGGGTTCAGGGCCGGGAGCTAACCTCCCCGAAGGAGACTTCGCCCTTCGGCGTAGCCTCCTTCGGGTTCCTCAAATCCGGAGACAGAGAGTTGAACCGTGCAGTCGCTCAAAAAGTGAGCTGGACTGAGATATTCAGTCACCCACCCACGAGGGTGTCATGCGGCACAAGGCCTTTTTAATGTGGGCATTCCCGAGCCATTAGGCTCAGCCAAAAAATAGCCCATTTGAACCCGTATAAACGGGTTCAGGGCCGAGTTTAACCTCCCCGAAGGAGACTTCGCCCTTCGGCGTAGCCTCCTTCGGGTTCCTCTCCGTCCGGAGACAGAGAGTTGAACCGTGCAGTCGCTCAAAAAGTGAGCTAGACTGAGATATTCAGTCACCCACCCACGAGGGTGTCATGCGGCACAAGGCCTTTTTTAATGTGGGCATTCCCGAGCCATTAGGCTCAGCCAAAAATAGCCCATTTGAACCCGTATAAACGGGTTCAGGGCCAATTTTAACCTCCCCGAAGGAGACTTCGCCCTTCGGCGTAGCCTCCGGGTTTCTCCGTCCGGAGACAGAGAGTTGAACCGTGCAGTCGCTCAAAAAGTGAGCTGGACTGAGATATTCAGTCACCCACCCACGAGGGTGTCATGCGGCACAAGGCCTTTTTTAATGTGGGCATTCCCGAGCCATTAGGCTCAGCCAAAAAAATCCCATTTGAACCCGTATAAACGGGTTCAGGGCCGAGCGACCTCCCCCGAGGGAGACTTCGCCCTTCGGCGTAGCCTCCTTCAGGTTCCTCCGTCCGGAGACAGAGAGTTGAACCGTGCAGTCGCTCAAAAAGTGAGCTGGACTGAGATATTCAGTCACCCACCCACGAGGGTGTCATGCGGCACAAGGCCTTTTTTAATGTGGGCATTCCCGAGCCCTTAGGCTCAGCCAAAAATAGCCCATTTGAACCCGTATAAACGGGTTCAGGGCCGAACCTCCCGAAGGAGACTTCGCCTTCGGCGTAGCCTCCTTCGGGTTCCTCTCCGTCCGGAGACAGAGAGTTGAACCGTGCAGTCGCTCAAAAGTGAGCTGGACTGAGATATTCAGTCACCCACCCACGAGGGTGTCATGCGGCACAAGGCCTTTTTTTAATGTGGGCATTCCCGAGCCATTAGGCTCAGCCAAAAAATAGCCCATTTGAACCCGTATAAACGGGTTCAGGGCCGAGTTAACCTCCCCGAAGGAGACTTCGCCCTTCGGCGTAGCCTCCTTCGGGTTCCTCCTCCGTCCGGAGACAGAGAGTTGAACCGTGCAGTCGCTCAAAAAAAGTGAGCTGGACTGAGATATTCAGTCACCCACCCACGAGGGTGTCATGCGGCACAAGGCCTTTTTAATGTGGGCATTCCCGAGCCATTAGGCTCAGCCAAAAAATAGCCCATTTGAACCCGTATAAACGGGTTCAGGGCCGAGATAACCTCCCTGAAGGAGACTTCGCCCTTCGGCGTAGCCTCCTTCGGGTTCCTCTCCGTCCGGAGACAGAGAGTTGAACCGTGCAGTCGCTCAAAAAAGTGAGCTGGACTGAGATATTCAGTCACCCACCCACGAGGGTGTCATGCGGCACAAGGCCTTTTTTAATGTGGGCATTCCCGAGCCATTAGGCTCAGCCAAAAATAGCCCATTTGAACCCGTATAAACGGGTTCAGGGCCGATTTAACCTCCCCCGAAGGAGACTTCGCCCTTCGGCGTAGCCTCCTTCGGGTTCCTCTCCGTCCGGAGACAGAGAGTTGAACCGTGCAGTCGCTCAAAAAGTGAGCTGGACTGACTGACTCGTTACTCTTACTACTCCTACTTATTATAGGCGGGAGAGTCTATTAACTGTAGAATAGGGGTGTTCCACCATAACACTGACCCAAACCTACCACAGTATTCCTTACACCAAAACAAGATATTTATTAGGCCAACCCCTAAAGAACACCAGGAGCTCTATTTTTAAACCCTTACGTTATTACGGCACTGCACGGATATTTTTTTTTTGTTGTTTTTGAGAAGAGGAATTGTTATCATACATTCATTTCATCGAACTCCGGTTTGGTGACGCTAAAATCAAGCAAGTGCAAACATTTAAATATCTGGGAAGGTGCGTTCGAGTAGCTAATAATGCGTTCTATATATCAGTGAATGTTGGATAATCTCCTAACAAGTGCAGAAAAAAAACTTGAAGTAGTAGAAATATTATTCTGCAGAAGAAGAATGCTAGAGACGCAATTTACACCGAAGGCTGGAGCGAAGAGAGACGAAACGGAGATTTGCCGCCGGGACAAAGCAGGATCGAAAAAAGAAAGCAACACAGCGACATCAGGGGAAGCGTCTTCACTTCACTGTACAACCATAATAAGTGCTGAACCACCATTGGCTGAAGTGTAACTTTTGGGGCGCAGATCCATGGGGTCTCTCGAGACCGACAGATGCTACACCCAAATTCTTTAACGAAAATTAAACTTTATTTTATACAATGACAAGTCTATACTGCACGATAAAACCTTAATTTCTACAATTAAAACGAATATTTAAAAGTAAAAGTTGAATATCAGACTCCCTAAAAGCAAGGAGCCTCTCTCAACAGACAATATATACCGTGAAAACTATCAGATTTCTTAACTAAATCATCAGAGCAATTTTGCAGAAAGAAAAATAAGTTTTTTTTTTATAAAAACCATTTAGTAGTCAGTTAGTGTAAAGTTACACTCAGTTCATAAATTAACCATTTTTTAAAAAAATAATATTAATAAAATAAAATTATTTTTGTATTTCATCAGATTATCCTGATTTACATTTTTTTTTAAATTTCAAATTAAAGTATAAATGTTTTGCTAAGTTGGTCATTTTTCTAAATGAATATGTAATATAAATGTATCTAGTGTTTCGATTTTATAAATGGTCAGCTGTGTAATCTTCAGGTATTGAGGGGTATGCGGACCATGTGAGTGCGGATGATGAAGCACGATATGTTTGAAGTTACTGCAAGATATATGATTTAGCGAAATCTGATAACATTGGCAGATGTGAATGTAATTATTTCATGGGAAAATTAATTAAAATAAATCACTGGAAAAAATTAAGGATAGATAGATAGATAGATAGATAGATAGATAGATAGATAGATAGATAGATAGATAGATAGATACTGAACAGAGCGAAATAGATAGATAGATAGATAGATAGATAGATAGATAGATAGATAGATAAGAACAGGCTGAGATAGATAAATAGATAGATAATGATACTACAGGAAACGATACTTTTTTATAATCTGGAAAAATCTTTCTCTGTAATTTCCTTTTAAACAATTTTATTTTGGATAAGACTAAAAGATCCTTTTGTCGGCACCTTCAGCCTTAGCAATATCAGTTTTTCTACCTCCAAACATCAAAGGCTGATAGAAACTGATTTTACATATCCTCCCACATTCCCCAACATAATTTTCTTGCCCCTTCCTTCCATAAACAATAGTAAAGTAAAAGTGTCGTATTTATTCTTCGTCTCAAATACCAAACAATATTCTATAAATAATAAACCAGTGCTGAATGTTTTGCTTTAATGAATTATGTCTGAATATTGGTATTTGAAAAATGTTTTAAAATCTCTTTTAATGTCTGTGAAAATCATTAAATGACAAAAGGAAGGATTTTGTTTATGGGAAGATTTGAGTCTTGACATAAGCATATCAGGATCAGTTTAATTTGAGTCTCAACACTAGCCTACCAGGCTAGATATGTTCTAAATCTTAACATCAGCATACCAGGATCAGTTTGATTTAAGCCTTAACCTCAGCATGCCAGGATCAGTTTGATTTTAGTCTTGACATCAGCATAACAGGCTCAATTTGATTTGAGTCTTAACACTAGCATACCAGGCTAGATATGATTTGAATCTTAACATCGGCATACCAGGATCAGTTTGATTTTAGTCTTGACATCAGTCTCAAAATCTGGTTGATACAAGTTTTTTTTGTTTTTTGTTTACTTTTTAAAGTTTCTCTTTTCAGATATCTTCATAAAAACTGCACCTTATGGTGCTAAGTAATAAAAAGATTTATGCCTGAGTTCATTGTCATGGCACCATGTTACCATGCCAATTAGAAATCCCTAGTGTAAAAGATCAAAAATCAGACAAAGTACCGCAAACGTTTTCTAGATCACAGGACCAACAAAGTGACAGTAACTCATGAATATTTCTGTCTGAATTTCTAGGAAAAAAGCTATCATTATTTACATTATTTACTTGGGGAATATTGTCCTCAGACTGAGATCCGTAGACATACTGGGATGGCCAAGAATGTTGACCATGTTTGCCGTAGTCTCCGAATATGGAATCCAGTGAAGTCCGTAATCTATTCAATATCAGAAGTCGGCAGTGGAGATATTTTGGGAGAAAAAACAAAATGGCTGCCTTTATACACGTCGCATTGAATATTTTGAGCTTTCTGATTGGTTAAGCCTTCTATTGGTGAACTATAAAATGAGTCAGCTCATTTTGACTGGCTCACTAGTACAGACATATATCTAAAAAATTGTAACAAAGAATGCATTCCAAAAACTGGGCAAGACAGGAGGGTTTCTTTCGTGTGAAAGAAAGGATTACCGAGCTTCTACGTACGGCTGTCCTCCTGTACGGCAGCGAATGTTGGACAGTCTCCTCAAAGATGAAGAAAAAACTCGAGGCAACGGAGATGTCGTTCTACAGAAGGATGCTGAGGATATCATGGACCGAGAATGTGAGCGACGATGATGTCTTAGAGAGGATGCAAGCAAGGAGGAAACTTATACTTAACATCAGGAAGAGGTAGATGAAATTTCTGGGACACGTAATGAGAAAGGAGGGCTTGGAGAATCTAATACTCACAGGTCGAATAGACAGAAAGAGAGAGAAAGGAAAGCAACACGTGACATACCTGGCAAGGTTAAGCAAGTGGATGACAGAACGTGGCCTGGGGGAGGTGACATCTGGGGGAGGTGGCAGAGGGACGAAATTTATTGAGAGCTACAACGGATAGGGAGAAGTGGAGAGCCATGATAGTCTACGTCCTGAAAGGACACGGCATATAAAAAGAAATATTGCCCTCCTTGTTTCTAGTACAATGTTTCGGTCGTTATGCCCTCTGGCCCTCATGAGGTTTATGTCGAACCAGGTAATCCTTATTTAATCTGAGGCAGTAGACCGTCCTGAGTATGACGATAAACTGCATACGCGCCCTGGGTAAGACGATAAACTACATCCAGCAGCAATGCCTCTGATGAGGAGGTTTTGAGGAGCGCGAAACCACTTCTTAATTGCTGATATTTCCAGGTCTACCCCTACCTGAGGTGGTAGCACATGTTAGGGTCCCAACTACGGGTAAATAGTTAACACCCAAACTGGGGTCAAATCAGTATGTAAGTGTAGAAATAGATTTTAATACCAGAAATACTTTTAAAAAATTATTACTTGAAGAAAAAAATATTACCAGAAATAACAATCTTGTCGTCACTAAATAACCTATTGAGGTTGATATGCCGTAAACCAAACACAACCAAAACAGTATCCGTCTATATTTCTGAGATGAGGTATTATGTACACTATTTACATTATTCGGACTATTGTCCTCATCTGTGTCTTTATATTTATTACAACGTTTCGGCCGTTGTACCCTCCGGCCTTCTTCAGGTTTATTGGAATGTCGAACTGAACCCTTTATTTCACTAACTGCGGTAGACTGATAACTAACATGCATTAAACATGGCGCGTGAAACTAGAACTGTGTACCCCAGTGAACGAAATAAAGCGTTCAGTTCGACATTCCAACCACCCGATTTCTACTGAGTCCATGAGCCCGCTCCAGAGATTGAAATCATAACGACTATGTCAATGAATTCAAAAGAACACAGCTTTAATCCACTACGCTATCATTCCGTGGGACAATTCTGCCTGCTGATCAGTGTTGCTGCTGCTTGCCATTCTTTTGTTACCGCTGCTGCAGTTGAAACCCTGCCAGCATTTGTTTTACTTTCTTTACCCATGAGAACTTCCTTGCAAAATTCCCTGCTACTGATAACAGTAACCAGATAAGTTCTTGTAAAATCCGCCACTGCTATAATCGGTTTTAATTGCTGGAATTTACAATTAGCTTAGCTTAGAGGAATGTGATAAATTATGCTAGGAAGAAAGTGTTGCAGCGATTTTCCAAAGGCGGGAGTCATCTATGCCTTGCAAATCAACATCCAAAATCCCAGCTTTTATGCGGATTTGGATATGGATCCTAGGCAGAGCAGGAGAACTATATGCATTTTACTAAACGTAGCCAAGTATGACACAAGGACCTAAGTATAGTGCCGAGATGTAGAATCACGACACAGTTATAATGTATTGCTAACCTATTGTTCAACGAGCAGAGAAAACAAGGGGAATTTTCAAGTCCGTTTTTCGGAATTAATTTCCATAAATCATTGCCTTAATATAAACTGCAAGCTTTCATTTCGTATTCTATTTGCGTCGTTCGATATCTCGACGTTGGCTGGACATTATTCTTATTATTTATTGTTCGATTTCGGATTTGGGACTATTGCCAGAGAATTGTCTTTCGGTGGGCGGAAGTGATCGAGCAGGAATCTACTGTAATTCCTGTCCACCAGATATTTCGGGAAATTCTTCCTTTCCCGTTTGCTGCTGATCCTTTTTCGAAATGTTTACTTCAACTTTACTATTTTGTAATATTGCCCTTGGACAGAAAAAAAAAACAACTTTTCACTGTTGAAGATTTTAACTGAAATAATTTGGAGGTCATCAGAAAACCACTATAGAAGAAACGATGTGTCATTATTTACATTATTCGGATTATTGTCCTCGTCTTTGTCGCCATATTTATTACAACGTTTCAGCCGTTGTACACTCCGGCCTTCTTCAGGTGGTTGGAATGTCGAACTGGACCCTTTATTTTGCTCACTGGCGTAGACGGTTCTAGTTCCACGTGCCATGTTTTAATGGATGTCAGTTATCAGTTATATCCTGTTAATTCCCCTCTCCAAGTTCTCCACTGCCTTAACCGGGTATTGAACTCACACTCTTTGGTTCATGTCACTGTATCTAATCAACGCCTTTATCCAATGTGCCATGTGTCTTTGAGAACACATGGCACAGTTCGACATTCCAACCACCTGAAGAAGGCTGGAGCGTAAATAATGTAAATAATACCTCATCTCAGAAATACAGACAGATACTGAAAGGTCGAAACGTTGTAATAAATATGGCGACAAAGATGAGGAAAATAGTCCGAATAATGTAAATAGTGTACATAATACCTCATCTCAGAAATATAGACAGATAATGAAAGGACGAAACGTTGTAATAAATATGACGACAAAGATGAGGACAATAGTCCGAATAATGTAAATAGTGTACATAATACCTCATCTCAGAAATATAAACAAATACTGAACGATGTCTCATATCTTCTATTTCTTTTTTTTTCTGTGTTTAATACTAACATATCATGTCGTTGGGTCATTACATTTGGAGCGACCATCATACTTTTTAAATAAGATTATTATGTTGCTCTGTTTTGATGTTTTTCTTTCATCTTTCAATGATAATGTTATTAAGCTTATTAGACAATATGAAAGGAATTTGCTTAAAATAAATAGAAAAAAACTTGTCTATATTATTTAATGAAACATGTATCAATGAGAAAATGCTGCCTAAATACACACAATTTAATATATATATATATGCATGCGTGTGTGTGTGTGTGATTGTGTGTGTGTGTGTGTGTGTGTGTATGTGTAAATAGTAATGGTACAACGTAAGTAGTTGAACAAATGAATAAGTATTAAATTTTTTCAAATATTTTTTCACTATTCTTCGATAATGTTATTTTAAATACTTTGTTTTAATAATCATTTAATATTCAAAGCAAGTTCATATTTGTATGTGTATATTTTTTAAAATCTTTATTGTTATTTCGTATCATTTAAATGTATACCATTTAAAAAATTGTTTAAATGTGCCGGGATATTTTCATTTGCTCATAGTTGGGGTTTTGCTTAAAAAGGTTGAGAAACACCGTTCTAACAAAAGCAAAACATTATAAAAGTAAAAAGAAAAAAATACATTTTACATTAGAAATACCAGCCATGCATTTTTATATGCAAAAGTACTACCAATACATATGTAAAGTAAAATAAGCAGTAATGCACTTTATATAAGAATTACCAACAATAGATTTTATAGCAAAATGACCAACAATACATTTTATCAGTAGTTGACAACATACAATTGCATTCAAAGCATATTTAGTTGAAAACATAAAATTGCGTCCAAAATATTTAGATTTCGGCATTAAATAACCCATAGAGGTGTTGACATGCCGATAAACAAAATCAACAAACCAACAATACATATTTATAGTAAAATGACCAACAATACATTTTATCTGTAGTTGAAGGCATACAATTGCGTTCAAAATATATTTAGATGAAGCCATAAAATTTTGTTCAAAACATTTAGATTTCGGAATTAGATAACCTACAGAGGTGTTGATATGACGATAACCGAAATCAACCATAAATGAAAAAAATTATAATCAGTTTCACTTTCTGCGTCGATAACCGTTACACAACGCGTACATACTTTAACCTTTAACACTCTACATTATTCATTAGTATTACTTTTCCTTTCACTATTTTTGGCGGCTCCTCAAATGCAAGTGGTAGTAGCCTTGACCTTGATTTAAGTCAAGGATGTTTTTGCTGTTGTTATAGCAGGGCGTGGCAACACAACTGCGAAATTTAAATATACAGTTATTTGGCGAATAAAGTCAACTGTAATGCTTTCCTGACTGATTGAAGTTGCCTAAAGAGTGTTTAAGTTTAACCTTTTGAGGCCTGGCTACCGCTTTAGCGGTGGTAGAGAAAAATGACATAATTCCCAGCCACCAATTGAACAGTGATAGAGAAAAATGATTTAATGCCCAGCCACCGGTTGAAAGGTGGGTAAAAACTTGTAACTATTTTTATATTTACCGTGAAATATTACATACCAATTATCTCTGAATTTTGTCATAGGAGCTCAGGCAGAAGTGTTAGGAAGGCAGGACTCAAAAGGTGAATATTGAATTTAAATAAACGGTATATTTTATGTCAATTTATACGGTAAATATGAAGAATACAATCGATTGAAGTCCTTCTGAGGAAATACTAAATATCAGAAGGAAATATATCAGGAGGAGAATTATGATAAATATTTTGAAACTTGTGTTTTGTAGTAAAGAAATAAACCCTCCTCAGTGAACATAATGTCGGGGGGTTAAATTAATCAGTCATCATGTTTTTCAGTTGCAGTCTAATTGACTTAGTATAATTAGCGGTCACAACTCATACTAAATTTTGCCACGTCGCAGTTTTAGAAACGGTATCACCTTGCCGTTCCCTCACCTGACAGATAGAAGGACGTGCGGCCTATCGCTGTATGCAATGAGATCAGTTACCCTGACTTCACATTCCAAATATTGGATTTACTACCCCACTGCTTGCATTCCGTAGTATTCCCAAACCGTCGCCATCTAAATATTTACCAGCTTCGACGTTGCTTAACTTCAAGGTCGGACGAGTGCCCGTACTGTCGGTGGGATTTAATCATCTTTTACCCTGTCCTCACATTCCAAAGATGGGATTTACTACCCCCACTGCTTGGAGTACGTAGTGTTCCCACATTGCCCCCATCTAGATATTTACCGGCTTCGACACTACTTAACTTCGAGGTCGAAAGAGAACCGGCACTTTCGGTGTAATTTAACCGTACGGCGGTAAAAAATGAAAATCGTTTCTTTAATACCCGGATAAATATAATAGTCCAGTTTTATTAAAGCTTGGTTTTATCAAGTTCAGAGATGCTGCAATTCTTCAGATGTTAAAAAAATAAGTGAATAACTGTAAGCTCATTTATTTTTGGTTGCAATTCTTTTTCAGATCACTTTTAGGATATTGCCCGACCATTATATAAAAATCAATACATTATATACAAATCGATAGATGTCAATATAAGTGCATTTGGAGAGTAATATGAAAGCAGACTTACCTAACAGCTGTCTCTCGGTAAATCATTTCGATTAAATTGAAAGGGGAATAATTGAGGAAGCCATCAATAACATAAATGATGCCATTGCTACATCCAATAGCCGGGTTGATTAAATAGAGTCTTTGCATTCCGGAACCGGCATCGACGTAGATGCCTAAAAGAAAACATTTGTCAGTTAATCTGTAGCAAGCAACAGCGAAAGAAAACAGAAAGAAAAACATTAAAAAAATAATCCAAAATTTATTTCACGTAAAGGGGGTGACAGTGACCTAATGGTTAATAACACGAGAAATGGGATTCCTCAGCCGAATGTAAATTCCGTCTGAGAGAGTTTCTGCTTACTTCGAACTATTCGCCTTGGAAAAGTATGACTCATTCTCCCTCCGGCTCCAGATATGGTAAAATATTAGGATGTTCGGAGAGTAACAACGTTTTATCAGAAAGGATATAGTCTTGGGTTTGACGATAAACTACATCCGGCAACAAGTTCAATCAGGAGATTGGAGGTGTTGAGAGGTGTGAAACCACCCCTTAATTGCTGTTGTTCCCAGTCCCAACCTGACCTGGGTTGGTAGCACCTGTTATGGTCCCAGCTATGAGAAAATACCTATGAACTATGAATGTATAAAAATATATTTTTTATGCTAAAAATAACAAAATACATTTTTATATATTAAAAAAAAATACCAACACTACACATTTGTAGTAGATTTACCAATAATAGATTTCTTTTGAAAATGGCCAACAATACATTTTACCTGTAGTTAAAAACATACAATTGCATTCAAAATATATTTAGTTGAAGCCATAAAATTGTGTTCAAAATATTTAGATTTCGGCATTAAATAACCCATAGAGATGTTGATATGCCGCTAAACAGAATCAGACAATCAACCAGAAAGAATATTAAAAAAATTTAAGTTGAATTTGTTAATTATTGGTGCTTGGAATGTAATAAGTTTTTACCTGAAAGATTATAAAAACAAATTTTTGTTAAATTCATTTAAATATTATTGATCAGAAATATAATTTTAATTTTCGGCGACAGCTGCCCAATGGGAAGTCAAATATTTGATTCCACCTTCAAAAGAATCTGGGTTTTCGTTGAAAATGTTTTCAACTACTTTGTTTCTGAATATTTTGTCTCTTATAAAATATTCTTGAGATTATTGTCTCTTATAAAATACTAGAAGCATGGCCCGCAGTTGCCCGTGCTTGATTCAAAAATCGTACGACTCATACAGCACTTTCCCGCGCATAGGGTGACCTTAAATCAATCTGCATTTAGGAAATACCCAACCGGAAAAACATTTTTAAGGGGTGATCGATTGTCCATTTGCACTCTGTTTGGGGGGCGCTCAGAGTTGAAACTCCACATGGTGACTCCCAATGGCCTCCTCATAAATCCGATTGGTTTTCGCTAAAAACCGACATGCGGTTCAGGTGCAACCTAGGCGTATCGGTTTTTGGGTTTTATCGATTTTCCGCGCTGTTTAGGGGTCCGTGGTCATGAAACTTCTGGACAACACTTCTAATGGTAGACTCTAAGAGGGTGTCAAATTTGGTTGAAATGCAATAATTCCTTCTGTAAGCAGATTTTTTCGATTATCGATTTTTTCGGAACCTGATTCCGAACTCAAAAATCGGGCTCCGTCATGTCCTTAAGGCAGCCATTTGCAAACTTGTGGTGAAAACCGCATCGAAATCGGGTGAGAAATGCGGCCTGGGCGAGGTAACAACGCCCACGACAGACACACAGACAGACAACATGAGAAATATAGATAGTAGATTCTTGAGATTTTCTTGAAATATTCTTGAGATTATTTTGACTCTTATAAAATATTCTTGAGGTCTTCTTGAAATATTCTTGAGATTATTTTGTTTCTTATGAAATATTCTTGAGGTCTTCTTGAAATATTCTTGAGATTATTTTGTTTCTTATGAAATATTCTTGAGGTCTTCTTGAAATATTCTTGAGATTATTTTGTTTCTTATGAAATATTCTTGAGATCAAAACATTTGAAAAACTGTATATTTGACATACTTTGTTTCTTTCTTTACACTATATAATTTCGGATTATTATCATCATCATTGTTGTTGTTCTCACAACGTTTCGCCTTTTGTGCTTTTCAGTCTTCCTCAGGTGTGTATCGATCCTGGTAACCTACGAGGAATTATCAACTCAACCCTTTATTTAATCTACAGGGATTGGCTGTTCTCGTTCCACTGCGCATATCTAGAGATATATTGGCTAGTTGCTATTTTTATTTAGTACAGTTCAGTTACTGCTCGCAAGTTTCCCCTGGGTGCAAGCGCATACTGCCCGACCCAGGGTTTGAACTCTTTTTTTTCTGAATCGTTTGTCATTTATGAAATGATCTAGTGATCAAAAGAAATAAAATAAATTAGGTGCCAAATTTGGTGAACAAGTAATAACGAAAAAAACCTTCCATCCTAACGATCTTGTTTTGCGGGTATGTGTGTGGGAATTTAACCAATCATTTGAAAAATTGCACCTTTTCTGTTTATCAAAGTCGTACAATGTCGACTAATACTTCGTTTATAAAATGTTATCAATAAATGTCTTCATTGATGGCTAGCCCATATTCCTGTAGTACGTAATAGACTAGGAATTTCACGTCATTTAAATCCGTGCGAGATAGACGCTAAGAAAAAGCAAGTTTCAATTGACGGCATCATATTGAATTAGAAAGAATTAAGATTGTAATTACATTTGTAAAATACAATGTCTTGAAAATGTTTCAACTTAACTCGAAGGACTTAACGTCAATAGTGTAAAGAATCTATGCACAAATGTCTGGCGAAGATACGAGCTCTGGATGGCAAATGTCGGAATCAAACAAATATAGAAACTGAACTAATCTGTCAAAACAACGGAATATAGAGAAGTAGCATGAAAAGTCTCATTGGACTAGCGTCAGAAGATTCTTACCAAAAGTTAAACGAAGTCAACAAGCTAAAACGTCGCGAAGTCAGCAGAAGGTTGTAAAAACTTTGGAGAATCGATACGCTTCCAGCACCCAGGTTCAAGAGACAGGGTAAGACCGCACGTGGCGGTATGCTAAACCAATGAGCCGGCATAGGTCCTTCCTCCCGCAACCGCCTATAATCCCTGCTGTCACGTGTGTCCCTCACCTCTAATAAAATGAGTAAGAAAAAAAAAGGAAACGTCTTTCATTGATACCATCTCTGTGGTAACATTGGGATCCGATGACGACACGGAACGCAACAAAAGAAGTCTGATTCTACAGAAGGATGTTGAAAATAACATGAACGGGACATGTTAATAAAAAACGTTTTTAAGAAAAACGTGAAGAAAAAGTACACTAGTACCTAGAATAAAAAGAGAAACTGCCGAAAATCCTGGGTCACATAATGAGAAAAGGGGGAACTGAATAATAAGACACTCAATACTGAACACAAGAAAGAGTGTAAAAGCGAGTCGCCTATCTCTCGAGCTTTTGAAAATATAAAGCAGAACTTTGGAGATGTTGCCGGGAGCTATGACCGACCTCATTATGAAGGGATGCGACATATATTAGAAGAAGCAATATACAGGCTGTCCATAAAGTTCGTGTGCACTTAAAAATAACATTTGTGTGCACTTTAAAACAAAATACAGGGTGTCCATAAAGTTCGTATGCACTTTAAAAAATTTATAACTTCATTTGTATTTGCGATAGAAATAATTTGTAAAAAGGATTAGAAAGAAGTAAATCTATATTTCTTAAGTTTTTATTGAAAATTTATTTAAGTTTCCACATGTCCTCCATCATTAGCAATACAAAGGGTTATACGATTTTGCAGTTCACGGAGAACATTTGCCAACTGATTTACAGTAATGCCTGAAATGACATTAGTTATTTAGCTACACTTAAAACTAGGTACATTAAATTTTATGCCATTTTTTACAGATTATTTCTATCGCAAATACAAATAAAGTTATAAATTTTTTAAAGTGCACCCGAACTTTATGGACACCCTGTATATGATTCGCTATTATCATCGATGGGCGTGTGGTGGAGAGGTTAGCGTATTCGTTTTCCGAGCATGAAACTCAGGTTCCAATCTCGATTTGTCGTGAAGGTGAGTTTTTAATGCTATTGGTCTGAGTGGGGTGATCCTAGTGTACAGCAACTTTAAAAAACGCATGAAAACCATACCAGGGGTTGGTCCAAGTCTTGTTAGTAAAATTGGTTAAACGTAATTTTTCGTCGATGTCCCAAGTCATTGTGGCCAAGGACTGGCCATTTGTAAATTTAAGCAAGGTCCACTCAGCAGAGATAGAGTATAACCAACAGGTGGGTTACGTGAGCGTTGAAAAAACGCAAATATGCCTATGTAGCAGGGATTGGCTTGTCACCATAGAAGCGGGTATACTCGTGTACGAGTGACCATGCATTATGTTGATTTTCTAAGCGTAGCTTAGATGAGGCACAAGGTCAAAAGTACGAGGCACCCAGTGAGGATCGAACTCACTACACACTAGTAATTGATCTAGCGAGACAAGCTAGCTAACCATAACACCACATCGAGGTGTCCAATGACCGTGCATTATGTATACCCAATAAACATATCCACTATAGATAACGAGGTCTTCCTGAACTTTATACTGAATTTGACATTGTTTCATATAATTTTTTTTATAATTTCACCCAAACCAGGGCGATAAAGCCACTAAGATGCAAGAGGTTACTGGGGGTGAAAGAGATGAGAAAACTATTGAGGAGAAAGGACACTAAAAGAACAATATTCAGGAATACAGAAGGTGTTGATTTGCGTACATTTACATTTTTGAAGATTGTAAATAGCAGGGAAGCAAAATATCAGAAAAGAATTCCACAGGTGAGAAGTGCAAGGAAAGAAACTATTAGAATAGAACTCGCGGTTAAATATAGCTATTTCAACAGGACAACAATGAGACCTAATAGCCAATCCAGTAGTATGCTTAAATTCATACAGTTGAGTTACCAAGGAGAGTTGATTAGAACAACAGCCATGAAAATACTCCTAGAAAAGACGGAGAGAAGCCACGTCACAGCGATGGAAAATTGACGAGTTGCCAGGACAGGAACGATAACATTGCAGACACTTGCAGACAGCAATATGAAATGCACGGACGAATGGTTGATCTATCAATCTTTAAGATGGATTCTAACGAAAAAGAATTGTTTGCTACGACGCAGTCACCGAAGCAACTAATCTAAGATTAATCTGATCTAAAAACATTTCTTTTTACGAAAACCTTCAGATATTAACTTTCCTTCAAGTTTCTTTTTTAGTCACCATATTCGGTCAGTTATGTGCCATGCGGGATACATGATTAGGCGATCATGTATGTTTCGATACATGATTGACGAGGCAGATTTTTTCCAGCAGTAGGTTATCATTTCTTTCTGGTACACCAGTTGCTTTCCAAGGCTATAGAACCCGGTCTGTCCTGCTATTTATCCATAGCTGTCAGGAAGAAGAAGAGGATTCATACCCTTCCCAAGGGTATTAGCACGTCAGTGAATGTAATGGATTCGACTGGAATTCGAACCCAGCTTTTCGACTCCTCAATCTGAGCCATTACTCCACCGTGCCGCTCCACACCATATTAGGGAAAATAATGTCGGAGTTTAATCGAAAATAGCCGTAAGTCATGAGTAATTAATAAAAGAAATGCTTTAAAATTCAGATTTTAAAGCAAAACTTTTATGCTTAATGTTTCTACGAGAAGAAAAGAAAACACATTGTGTTAAATTCTAAGCGTTTGGATCTTTGAAGAAAATAATCGATAAAATCACTCACCGCCTGCGTTGTTTCGAAATATCTTGAATGACACATTGAACTGGTTTTTAATGATGCATTTCTTACGCAGGCGTGATCGCAGGTATTTCCAGTCGAGGCGGGAATTTTGAACAACATGGCCGGCAAATATCTGAAACATGTTTAAAAGGCATAATTAAATTAATGTCAAAAGAAACTTTTCAAAGAGATAGATTTTAATTCTTGGCGATTAATATGGATAATGTATTTGTAATGAGATTTACGTTATCCATTAAATACACACTGCCTTTCTGTTTTCACTTTCTTTCTTTTTTCTTTCTTTCTTTCTTTTTTCTTTCTTTCTTTTTTCTTTCTTTTTTCTTTCTTTTTTCTTCCCTTTTTCTTTCTTTCTTTTCTTTCTTTCTTTCTTTCTTACTTTCTTTTTTCTTTCTTTCTTTTTTCTTTATTTTTCTATATTTTCTTTCTTTATTACTTTTTCTTTATTTCTTTGTTTCTTTTTTCTTTCTTTCATCTTTTTTATTTCTTTTTTCTTTTTATATCTTTTTCTTTTTTCTTTCTTTATTTCTTTTTCTTTTTTCTTTCTTTCTTTTCTTTCTTTCTTTCTTTCTTTTTCTTTCTTTTTTCTTTCTTTCTTTTTTCTTAATTTTTTTTCTTTCTTTTTTCTTAATTTCTTTCTTTTTTCTTTCTTTCTTTCTTTCTTTCTTTCTTTCTTTCTTTTTTCTTAATTTCTTTCTTTCTTTCTTTCCACCCGTCATGCAACAGACAGCAAATTCGGCCACTACACGATTCACTCATATAATAACTTCTGTCTGTTATGAGTGTTTCACTATTTTGAATCTGTACAAGACAAAATATTGCTCAGTTTACTCTCTCTTTCTTTCTCTCCCTCTCTCTCTCTCTCTCTCTCTCTCTCTCTCTCTCTGTGCCCCTGTCTGTCTGTCTCTCTCTCTGTCTTTCTATATATATATATATATATATATATATATATGTGTGTGTGTGTGTGTGTGTGTGTTTAGGAGCGTGTGTGTGTCTATGTGTGTGTTTGTGTGTGTGTTGTATGCGTGGTATGGGTGGATGTGCGTGGGAATGAACACTCACATCAGGAATAAAAATAAACGCCATATGTTAACCAATTTTGGGAAAATAGGATTCAATTGTCTTCGACAGTGAAATTTACCATTTCAAAAGATGCATCAAATATTGGAAATTGAATTGGCGTTTGGAAACTTTGATAAATTTCTACACATTCACCGAAATATTTGGTTGTACACACACATATATATATATATATATATATATATATATATATATATATATATATATATATATATATAAAAAAGGTGAAAAAAATTTCGAGTAAAAACAAAAAAATTTAAATTCAAATTGCCCAAAGTCTCACTTCCACTTGTGCGCATGCGTAGTCCAATCACCGTAAACAAACTTAGTCTGTTGAAGTCCTAAAGCATGAGATGCGTCAGACAAAAACATTTCCACTTTGTCATATTTCTTTTCCCTAAGTTTGCACTTGAATGACCTACATTCATGGCCTCGTGCCAGACGAAGCAACATCCAGTAAATGCCTATAAAAACATTCATATGCGCAAAGAGAGAGTTATAAAATTAGAAATTATTTTATTGATCTCTGAGAATAATGCATGGAAGGAAATTGAATTGCTATAGATTGTTTTAACAGGCCCTCAAATTCATTCTGGTTTAATTTAATAAATAAATAATTAAACATGTCTCTTAATTTGCAAACAGAAACGGTGCGGGCAAAATAAACTTAAAGACAAAATTAATTCGTAAAACAAGATTAATTTTTATAGAGACTATTACGAATCAAATTTCATGATTTAAAAAAAAACTGTCTATATTTCTGAGATGAGGTATTATAGACACTATTTATATTATTCGGACTATTGTCCTCATTTATATCGCCACGTTTATCCCAACGATTCGGCCGTTGTACGCTCCAGCCTTCTTCAGGTCTTTGGAATGTCGAGCTGAACCCTTTATTTCCCTCACTGTGGTAGACTGTTCTAGTTCCACGTGCCATGTCTAATGGATGTCAGTTATCTCCTGTTAATTCCTCTCTGAAAGTTCTCCACTGCCTTAACCAGGTATTGAACTCACATCCTTTGTGCCATGTGTCCTAAGGCAGTGGAAAACTTTCAGCGTGGAATTAACAGGAGATACGATTTATGGCATGTTCAAATGGCATCTATCACTACTCTTACGTTTTGGAGACCATATTAAGAAAAATATATTATGATTTTTTTTATTCTTTCTGGGAATGACCAAGAGAAAAATAAAACTGCGTAAAGCGAAACTGTGAGTCGAGAAAACCAATCTCTCACTCTCTCCTTATGTACGTACACACACAAGCACGCACGCGCACGCGCACACACACACATACGCAGACACGCATATATATATATATATATATATATATATATATATTGCCTTTACGGTAATCGATAACAACGAACAACTTTGTATAAATACTAAGTGTTGTACTACTTGCACCCCTGAAGATGATCTTGAAAAAAGATTGAAATACTTGGAGGATTAAAATAAAAGAATTTTAAACAGCTTTAGCACATTTATCTCATCCTTTAACATCACACGGAAGGTTATTCGTGAGTATGAACGGATTTTGTTAAAAATTAGCAGACATAATGTCTGTAATTTATTCAATTAGTCATGTGTTTTTTATATATAAATGAATGCGGTATATTAAATTATTTTAAAAGAGCTTTTATTATGCATAATAGATATAACTTTTAAAAATTGGTGTCAGTTCTTTAATAACGCACCAGAGATCTCATATTCATATATATATATTCATAATACATATAATACAAAATACATATACATATATTTTTCTTTTTTTTTCTTTTTCTCTTTCTTTCTTTCTTTCTTTATTTTCTATCTATCTATCTATCTATCTATCTATCTATCTATCAGTCAGTCCCTATATATAACTTACACTCTTTATCAATCTCTCGCATTCTCTCAGTCACAAACATTTCCTCTCACACGCATTCTCTCTTAAGTAAACGATCCCTCCCTCTCACGCACATACGCTCGCACATAACTCCCTCTCACACAGGGCAAACGAATTTTCTTCAGTCGATCTTCTCGAAATTTAAGATGATCGAATTTATATATCAATATCACTTTATGCGCACATATTCATATATATATGTGTGTGTGTGTGTGTGTGTGTGTAGCAATAAAACTTCAAAACAGATAGATAGATAGATAGATAGATAGATAGATAGAGTACATGTCTCCGTACAGGACAAAGTTTGTAATTCTTGTCGATCAAATTGTATTTTTTTCTTTTTTCTTCCACAACTTTCGCGAACTCTTGGGAACAGATGTCATATCCCGTTAATCTAGTAAAAACTGTTTAGCACATCATCAAGAGATAAGCTGGTTTGAGCCTCATTCAATTCGCCATCAAGACGGCCGAACGGGCGTAAAACAACGAAAAAGAAAGAAATTATAACCCTATAAACCATAAGAGTAAAAGACTAAAAAACAATATTGACTTTGAAAAACTGAAAATATCATAGCGAAAAGAGGAAAAAAAAGAGGGGGGTAGATTTTACATGATAATAATCATGAAATGACAACAACAACAACAACAACAACAATAATAATAATAATAATAAGAAGAAGAAGAAGAAGAAGAATATAATTTCGAATGTGACTTCATATATTTATCGGTAACGCAGCCTGAACATCACTCTGTAGTGCATTCGCCTTATTTTTTTCCTATTATTCATTTCGAATTTATTTGATGATATTTTTCTCAACGTCATAATGTAACTTGCCTGTGCCATTTCTATAAATACGTTCATGCTAATTTTTCTAATGAACTTTCCTCTATAGTACCTAGACTTAATGAATAGAAACGCAGTACTAGATTGGCAGCTAGGTCTCATCATTTTACAATTTAATTGTCTATATCTAACCTTAATTTCTATAATAAAATTTCATTATCTCGCAATTATCATTTGTGGTACACTTTTCCAGATTCTTCCTATCCAGCCAACTTTGGTCTTCAAAAATTTAAATGTGCTGTCAATCGTTATTTATTATTTTCTTGATTCCATTTTTTATTGTTCTGTCTCAATAATGGTTTTCCTTATTCTTTCACACTACATAACCCTTTGCGTCTTAGTGGCTTTATTGTCTTGCTTGTGGTGATATGATTTTAAAAAAATCTATCAACTAAAAACCATTTTAATACGTGAATAATAAATAAGATAGGATCTATATTATTAATTATTTTATTTCTGTAATAAACAATAATAATTTTTGAATAGGTTTTCTATCTTCAGCGACAGATAAATTTTGTAGTTAAGTCATAACGACATCAAAAATTTTAGTTCATATCCTGCATTTTGTAACACTCAACGTCATATTCAAACGCAATATAAATTTAAGTTAAATCTTCATTTATTATTACATGATGATGAAAAAGATAAAGCCAACTCAAAGAACTGAAAAAGAAATTGAGACTTATCAGTCCGGGGAAGGCTAGAAGAAAATTTCCATCTAGTTTGACATACCATATTCTGTTCCATTCTCTTTGAAATCGTTCAGTAAGAAATGAGTGCCTTATCAACACTGAAAAGACACAATTGTCCTTGGCAGATTTCAGACTCAAGGTTTGACTAAAATCGTAAGTGTAAAGTATATTTCGGACATATTTTAAAAAGAGTGGAAAAGTTTTGTTCAAATATGTTTGGTCTCAGACACAAATTTCTGTCCTCGGAAAATTGAATCGATAAGGATTTTCGGGCGGATTTTGCAAACAAAAGCCACTACTACTGAAGAAAAAATCTTTCTTAGTATTTTCTAAAAAGATTTTGGATTAAACAAATAGAGTTGCTTGCTCAGATGAAACAACGTTCAAACTTTTATGATATAGCCAGCAACATTTCGTTTGGGGAAAAAAAATGAGGGCCCAGCGTTCGATATAAAAATATAATCCGAAACATGAAGCATGCTGGTGTGTACAGCATTTTATGAGGTTGTTTTAAGAGGTACTGGAAAACTCCCAATGACTGAGGAAGCAATGGATTCACTATTTCTTTTCGAAAAAATCATTTACCCTTAAGATTACATGAGGTAGGAGATTAACAGAAGGATTTAGATTAGGTAGGGGATTAACAAAAGGATTTAGATTAGGTAGGAGATTAACAAAAGGATTTAGATTAGGTAGGGGATTAACAGAAGGAAACGATATTCTGTTCAGAAGGTTCTACTTCCTGGGTCTTTGTTTATCATCTGCTTGGAAAATAAACAAAAACAAATATTTAACAAAGAACTTATTTACCCTTTAACCAAACACCTTTCAGTAATTTGTAGAACATTAATTTCAAGGACGATTGGTTGTTTTTCGTTGTTTTGTTTTGTGGCATATCAACCTCAGTGGGTCATTTAATGCCAACAAATTTTTTGAAATAGATACATAGCGATAGTTTGGTAAAAAAGATATATATATATACATATATAGTTGAACCATTTTTAATTACTCATATTTTTGAGTACAATCACATGTGTTGCTGTTTTTTGTTTTTTGTTTTTTCAAAAACTTATAGCTGGTAATATTTTTTTTTCAAAAATTAATTTCTAGTAATAATAGTTTTCAAAGTATTTCCGGTATTAAAACCTATTTTTACTCTTTTACAATGCTTTTTACCTCAGTTTCGGGGTTAACTATTTGCCCATAACAGGGACCCTAACAGGTGCTACCAGGCCGGGTCAGGGTGGAGCTGGGAACCCCAGCAATTAAGAGGTGGTTCCACGCACCTCAAAACCTCCTGATCAGAGGCCTTGCTGTTGGAAGATTTATCGTCTTACCCTGGACGCGGATGTAGTTTATCGTCATACCCAGGACGCTTCACGGACGGGATGCACGGATAAACGACACTTTTGAAGAAAATGACTTTGTATTCGCTAAAAGGTCTTCGATTGAATTGATCTTTTAGGATATAACTTGCAAAGGCATACTCGGTGAAAAAATGATCACAGCGCTAGATGTAAAAAAATACCATCCTGACAGTGAAGCATGGCGATGGATTCACCAAATGTGTAGGTTGATTTAATGCAAAAATCATCAGCGTCGAGGAAAAATGGATTCGATAAGATAAAAGTTTGTTTTTTTTTTTTTCGGAAAATTATTTACCATCTGCCATCAACCTTAGAATAGGCAGAGCCTTTTCGGTCTTCGTCTATTGTCTGCGAGTAAAATAAGCTTCTTAACAAAGAAATTTTGTTGGCCTTTAACCAAACTTATTTCCGCAATTTGTAGAATATTGAACCAACAACGATTCCACAAATGGGATCCACTTTTGAAGAAAACTTATAAAGTCTCCGTATTCGTTAACACTCTAAATTAAAAACTCTGAATTCAAGCCCCCCCCCCCAAACTATGAGTAAATAGTAAGGCAGACTGGACTCTGTAGCCATGGTTGTCAACCAGGGTAAGAGAAGGATAACCCTGAATTCAAATCCGGAGCAGGAGTCCTTAAAACAGTATGAGGTTACGTTCAATTCCGTTTCTGACAACTCCTACGATGACGCGTAAATCATTTAACTAAGTCAAAAATTATTTGAATGATTACCTGAACACAGTTATTTGGTTGGAAAGAAATAAAAAAAGGATCTTTTAGCATATAACCCACAAGGTTATATCAGGAGAAAAAAAAATGGATAGATATCACGATCTAAAGAAAAAATACCAACAGTAAAGAATGATGGTGAACGCCCTTACAGCCTATTGAAACTATAGGGAATGCTTATTTGCCGATACATTAACGATTTTCTTAATTAGATTTTAAATTGCTCTCTGCTTTAAGCATTCAGCGCACTTTTGTTTATTCTTCTACAACGGCGTAAATTATTTTACGCATATCAAATTACTTAATCTATAATTTTATATTATTGATGTTTGCTAAACCTAAGCCGTGTCGTTCTGGGTAAGACGATAAACTACATCCAACAGCAAGGAGGTTTTGAGAAACGTGAAACCACCACTTAATTGCTGGTGTTCCCAGGTTCGCTTTGACCCGGGGTGGCACAACCTCTTAGGGTCCCAGCTATGGGCAAATAGTTAACCCCCAAACTCGAGCCAAAGTACTATGAAAGTGTAAAAATAGGTTTTAATACCAGCAATATATTATTGTAAAAAATTATTGCCAGCAATGAAATTTGAAGAAAAAAAGTTATTCCAAACAATGCATTATTATCAGCAAAATATTTTTTGAAAAATATTACCAGCAATAAAAATCTTGTCGGCATCAAAATAACGTATTGAGATTGATATGCCGTAAAACAAACCAAACCAAATCAAAAACCTAAGCCGTATGTGCTAATACCGTTGGCAAAGCTATGAATTCATCTTTTCTCTACTCCCACCAAAGGATAAATACCATGACAGATTGGGTTCTATAGCTTTGACAGGCAACCAGTCTAGGAGAATGAAAAATTATGAATTCCTAACTTCCAATTATGAGTAAATAGTAGGGCAGACTGGGCTTTGTAGCCACGGTTGTCAACCAGACTAAGCGAAGGATAACTCTGAATTCAAATCCGGGGCCGGAGTCCCAGGACAGCACAATGTTGAGTTTCGTCCAGACAACTCTTGCGACGCCGCCAGTGCCAAATTGTATTGTCCTCTGCCTTTCCCTTGGACAACATCGGTGGCCTGCAGAGGGGATAACTGCGGATCTCTCAACTGCGCCCTGCAATGGGAGTGGCATAACTCTTAAGGCGCAGATCCATGGCCTCTCGAAACTAAAGGATGCCATAGAAGCCTAAACAACTTAGACAACTATACGTATTCAAAATTGATGATGCTCATACTGTAGAAAAAATTACCGATCTCAGATTTAACTGCAGAGCGACGTTCGTGATTCTATGATCTCGAATCTCTATCTATAAAAGGCAGGATGTGTGTGTGTGTGTAACGACTGCACGCAATTTTCGACGGATTTGTACCAAAATTTACATGCACATGCTCCAAATTAGCGGGAAGACCAAGACCGACGTTGCATTTCCCAACTCCCAACGATAGTGGAAATAATCGATCTTTTCATGCTTCTACGGCAGTTTTCATGTAGTTTGCGGCCATTTTGTACTGGCCAGAGTAAGATCCAATAACTGACTGCCACGAATAGGCAGGAAGATTCTATTGGCCAGCTTGAGAGCCAACAGCTGACTGACACGAATGTTAACTAGCATGCTAGCATGCAAAAAATCGATAGCTGTATTCGTCACAAGTGGGAAAAATTTAAATCTGCATGGCACTTTACTCCAATTGGCTCATTCGCTTGCTTAAACTCAACGTTGATTCTGATTCCGCAGAACTGGGCTGGGTGTGAAAAAGTATTTGTTGTTAACATTCTTTTTTCATTCGGTTTTTCCAGTTACGAGTCCTTTTTTGAAGCTGATTGTTCTGTGTTCATTTTGTTTAGTTCTTTTTTCGTAACAGATTTAATGTTTAGTTTAGAGCTTAGAAAATATTCGCAGTGTGATATAGGCAAGAAGTAAGGCATGTAGCAACATCAGCACGGCAAGGGCACTCCTTTAAAGGCAAGGAAGGGCAAAAATATTTTAAGTCAAGTGATAGCGATTGCTGTATGAGTCGTATGATTTTTGAATCAAGCACGGGCATCGCCGGGTCATGCTGCTAGTGGAAGATAAGAAGAGAGCCAAATGCAGAAAGCATGCCTACTTTGAAAAGCAGGACTGGAAATACAAATTTTTAAGAGGACATATATATGGGGGGTGAAAATAACCATCACAACAAGTCATATACCCAAAAGTATGAATCCACCTCTTCTCCCCCAGCTATGGGTTAATTAGTAAGACGTATATTAGTAAAATAATTATTATCTCCCGTAAAATTCTTGCTATTGAAATATATTTTTTGTTTTTAAATAACCTGCAAAACGTTGATAAAACGTAGAAAAGAAATCCAATCAAGCCATAGATCTACATAGAAAACTAATAAATCTCCTTTCTCAGATATTAAAATATATGTATTACTTTTGTCTTCTATTCGTAGTCGCTAAATATATATTGTGGAATATTTATATTTAGGAGGAACATTGTCGACTATTATTAATCATAAATATTTAGTCTTTTTTTCTTTCTGTTTTTCGCTTTTTGCTTTCTTGTGTGCGTTTTATTTGCTGCACCTTCTTTCCTAACGTCAGCTGCGAGCAAACAATACGGATGCGAAAAAATAATGGAGAAATATACGGGGAAACCGGAAACTATGTTTTGTCCGCTTCATGACTTCCGCTGTTCTAACCACTTCGGCTAGCTTTACGGCGAGCAGAAGATCAAATCTAAATTTTTAAACCCACTCCTTTATACTGTTTTTTTTTTTTTTTTATTAATAACTGCAATATTAATTTTGTTCATTTTTATTTTTAGATGAAGCATTTTAAACATTATTATTAATATTGACTCGTAAAATTGCGTATTCTTCAAACTAATAAAGTTGAACTTCTTCATGATCATCATTATCTTCTTCTTCTTCATCTTAATCCACATCTTCTTCTTTTTCTTCATCTCCATCTTTTTCGTTATCTTCTTCTTCACCGCCATCTTCTTCTTCTTCTTCTTCTTCTTCTTCTTCTTCATGTTCTCATCCTTCATCTTCTTCTTCATTATCATCTGCTTCTTCTTCATCTTAATCCTCTTCTTCTTTTTCATCTTCATTTCCATTTTTTTCATTGTCACCATCTTCTTCTTTTTCTTCTTTTCATCATCATCATCATCATCATCATCATCATCTTCTTCTTCTTCTTCTTCTTTTTCTTCTTTGTATCGTGTCCCTTCATGTTTTTGGCGTTCATGTCACTCCATAATTTCCTATCTATTGTAGCTCTGAATAAACTTTGTCATTATATTATCTCTCTGAATCCCTGCTCTCAGCTCCTTAGGTAGGTTACGAACTGTTTTTTCTTCAATATACCCAGTGAGAGTCAAATTCTTTAAACCTCTTTATATATATATATATATATATATATATATATATATATATATATATATATTGTTGTAATTCAACACAAACAATTGCCATCGAGAGATTACGCCAGTGACAAGTAAGAATTCGTTATCAGTTTTTTCTCTGCGTAAAGTTTCGTTTTAAATGCGATTGGTTGCCATTATAGTTTTTCGGCATTCCTCTTCCCATAACAGTCGTATTTAATATCCCAACAATATAATATAAAAGTGCCGTACTCTTTTCTTTGTTTCTAACGAAAAATTTCCTATTTCTTAATATTTTGCTTTGCTTTTGGTAGGCACTTTCGCTATATCAATGCGAATTACGGATTTAGATATCGCATTTTCCTAACTCAGTAGTGATTATCTATTACAGTGTAACCCGGATAGAGAGAGTTGTCGGGACCGGAGAAGAAGTCTCTTATATCCGGGTTTCTCTTATATCCGGATTTTGGTCTATTTTATATACATTAACACAGGCTCTAATTTGGGACCAGAGAAAATCTCTCTTATATCCGGGTTTCTCTTATATCCGGGTCTCTTATATCCGGGTTACACTGTATACTAATTCGCCAGCCATTATCTCCAGAGGAAGGCGACTTATTCACTAAGCTTATAACTGGATAAAGAGTAAGATCCCCAATGAAGATCGAACTCATTTCCCCAAGTTTGCAAGATGAACTCGCTTACCAACAGTCCATAGAAAGTGCTCGTGACACATTGCCTAATATTTACAGTTGTCGTTAAAACAAGCGCTGCTATTGTTAAAAATAGAACTGATGGCGCAATTGAAAATCAAATAGGCCGGAAAGCTATAAGCGGCCATCTTATCCTTGCCTGTTTCTCACTATGTAGTGCCTCAGCCAATTGTCTGTAGGTCTCCCCCTTGCCGCAGATTACACAATACTCTGACGTTCAAATTCCCTCGTAAATAATGGCGTCGTATTTACATCGAAACTCTCCACTTTCTCCCGTATACTTCAAATCTTATTTATATTGTCTAATACAAGGTAAATATGATTTTAAATAATTGTTTTGTGTATGAACAAAATATTTCAACAGGAATTCAACATTAACTGAAGAGAAGCTTAAAGATTTTTTTTTTCTTTTTACCTTCAAAATCTTTGTGCAGTTATTAAAAAGAGAAAAGGTGGGAAATTATCAGTGTACAATAAAGAGTACCAGAGATTGTGACAATTAGCAATTTGCAAAAAACATTCACTTTTTTTTTTAAATCAGCGTCACCCCAAATAAGTTTGTACAGCCACTAACACGCAAAGGGTAACGGGATGTGGAGAAATTAGGAACAGAAGCATTATTAATGAACGGGAAGAGAAAAAAGTAACCAGGGGGGACAGTAAATAGCGATTGGCATTGCATTTAAATACTTGCAGATTAAAGTTGGCTAGAAAGCATGGAGTCGGATGAGTGTTCAACATGCAAGAAGTGTAGGTGAAGAAACTGTTAATATAGAACTTACGGCTACATCTAGCTAGCTCAACCGTAAAAGTGATGCGATTTCGCCACCAGTCTAGTATTGAGCTCAGATTCATACAGTCTAGGTAGCATAGCAAAGAGCTCATCCGAACAATTACCATGAAAGTATTTTTCAAAAAAAAAAAAGGCAAAGAGAGGCAAACTTACGGTGGTGGGAAAGTGACTGAAGCCGAGCTGCCAGGTCAGGACCAATGATATTGCTGATTCTTCCCTGGAGCTATTCAAGGAGATTAGATAAATCACAAGGACACCGGACCATATATATGACAGCAATATTCTAAGCCTGGACGAATGGTAGACGTATAGATATTCAAGACAGATTCAGGAGAAAAGAATTTTCCGCGCCCGACACAGTGAACTGACTTTATTAGCAGCTGACCTAGCAAAGGATTCGATATAGTCTTTCCATTTCATGTCAGCTGAGAACGTTAGCCAGAAAAGACGCAATAAGTGACTTTCCAGAAGGATAGCATCAGCCATGCTGATGGAAGGCAGAGAGGGGGGCACTCAGATGATTAATAGAGAGCAGTTTAGTTTTGGAGGCTTTAAAATTGAGAAGCCATCCGTTAATTCAGTTAACGATGTTCTTGAGGTCATTTTGTACATCCGCTGCCATTTTGACCTTGTCTGATTGAACAGCCTTACTATCGAGACAGGAGTAAAGTGTAGTGCCGTCAGCGTAGACGTCATGTTGAGAGCTGATATAATCGGGAAGGTCGTTAATGTAGATTAAAAACCTAAATCGAAAGCACGAATACCAAGAGTTGAGTATTGTAATCCAAGAAACATTTGGCGGTAAAATATAATATAAACTTGAACAAGAGAAGCTTCGCTTTTAATATAACTCATCATAGAAACAAAGAAACGAGAAGAATTTTTATGACTTATTTTCATACGCTCGAAAACTTATAGTCGTGAAGCAGACATCATAACTATAGTGTAAATCTCCTTTCCTCTGTCGACATTAAGATTGGATCACTATTTTTTTTCAAACTAAAGATGGACTCTTGAAATTTGATCATATAAAACAAATTTCGACGGGTTTTCTCCTTTTTTCATTATTTTTGTTCGTAAGGCAAAAAATAAATAAATCTCTGTATACAACCTTAATTAAACTTTCTCTTTCGCGTTCTCCTCTATCTCTGTCCATTTCTGTCTTCCACTTTCACTTTCACTTTCTCTTTCTGTCGCCGTCTCTCTCATCTATGTCTGATTGAAAAATATCAGGACATACACAGATCTCTCGTACGCTCTCGGGTTACGAAAATAGCGCAACGCATGCGGACGAAAGCCTTTCTCGTATTGCCAATTATCAGAGCAGCTATCATAAAAAGATTGCAAGAACTGGACATTCTGAGGTCAAAAAAATGGAAACGTCTTATATCTCAAAACTCTTGAAACGAGGAAGAAATATACTGGAGTTAACGCTTACAAGTAAGACCGATTTGCTGTCATTTGTACTCCAATGTTTACTGCCAAAAACCTCTAGTGTATAAATAATAATAATAATAATAATAATAATAATAATAATAATAATAATAATTCATGTCTACTCTGCAATTCAGCACCTTACTGTGGAGGAAGAGGAGGGGGAAGAGGAAGACGATCTCATTCTACTCGAGGTAGAACTTGGTGATGTATTAGCCCAGATGCATCTCAACATATTGAGCTCTTCTGTTAGTATAAGTAACAACATGGTATCAATCGCCAGGTTGCCAGACCGGTTGCTTAACTTACAACGCCAAGTATTCCTCACCGGCCACCCATTTGAATCTCTGACCAAGTTCAACATTGTTTAAATTTGGTGATATGGCCATAATAATAATATTAATAGATGCCATGATCCCACACCATATTAATTTACTAGAAGTGTTAACCCATATATGTTTTGGCTTCGTTAATTCAGACGTGCTATAGTATATTACCGTTCACAACCACTGATTTGCTTGTCAATTGCCTGACCATAAATAGTTGATCATGTCCCATGGTGGCTAAAGAACTGTTCCCCTTTGTTCATATAGGGGTAGAAGATAGAGTCGCATATCGTCCGGTTCATACTCCTCCCCGTTTTTTTTTTAAACAGGAGTAAATTTTTTTGTTTAGTTATGGGTTTCCGGTTCTTTCAATTCTGTACTACTGACGTCTCCGCCAGAAATCTGAAATTTTATTCAGTAATTATTTTTTCTTCTCCCAATAGAAGGAAATAGGTTTACCTATCGCCCGGCTCACACTCTTCCGTTTCATTTTAAACAGGCATCAAGATTCATCCCTTATTTCCTGTTTAGGTTTCGGTTTCCGGTCCCTTCTAAAGTCTACTTCAACCCAATACTCCGTTTCCGCCTGAACTCTGAAATTGTATTCGTAAATTAAATCTTGACTTTTTCAAGTCTATAATTTGCTGTCTATCTTTCCTGTTATCTTGCCCTTTCTTACGCTATTCCACGTAGTAACCCTCTACCTTGAGTGGGCCTTGGGCCTTGTAGTAGGTGAACATTAGTAAAGAAAGATTCGGGAGATCATCGTGGCCGAATGTTGAGAAGATTTTTTTTATTTTAGATGTTTAGATGTGTCAGCCAAGCCGACAAGGGAGACTCATCTAGATACATACTCGGGAACGCACTCAGTGGGTGGAGGCTTTAGTGGACTGGGTGACCCAACCTGAAAGTATTTCTGTTTGGGCCCCACTTCGAAGTTTACGCGCAGTTTTTATCAAAACCTGTTACCATATCCGGTACATTCACCTAGGGTGCAAAACAGGAAACATAACGCACAATCAATAATAATAATAATAATCTGCTTGCCATCATCATGGGTGTCGCTATACTCCAGGAGAGCAACACACTACACTTTCTTGGTCTCACATTTTCCACTGACATAAAGTGGTGTGATCATATCAAATCAATAGCTGCATCTACTGCAAGGAAAGTTGGAACACTGTGTCGTGCCAAAAGTTGCTTCTTGTCAGAATCCATCTTACACATTTACAAATCTAGCATTCTTCAGTGAATTGAATACTGCTGCCATACCTGTTCCAGCTATCTCGATGTTCTTGACAAAATCCAAAGAAGAATATGCAATGTAATCGATCCTGACCTGGCATCTCGACTTCAGTTATTTTCTCACAGACGTGGCTTCCTTCTGTTCTTACTACAAATATTTATACTGCTCTGCTCTGGTGATCTTTTTTTTTCCTGGTGCTCCGACTGCATCAATTTAAGCGTGCTACTAGATTGGCATTTACGTCCCACAATTTTACTGTTGAAATAGCAAAATGCAACCGCCACTTCTACTCCAACAGTTTCTTTTCTCGCACGTCCCACTTGTGGAACTCTCTTCCGTCTTCCAAAATTTAAATACATCAATGACCATCCTCTGTCTTCTTCAGTTCCGTTCATCTTTTGTCCTTTTCATTATCCTCCCTATTCTCAGTCTTCTCTTTCAATTTCACACCTTGTAATCCCCTGCGTACTAGTGGCATTCCCGCCTTGCTTGGGGTGAAATGATTAAAAAAAAGTTTCAATACATTTTTTTTCTTTTTGCAAGTAAGGTGTTTGGCTCTTGTTTCCAGGGTATTTTCAACGGCTTCAACATAATATATACGATTCACTGACTCGACCGTCAGTAAATGTAATAATCTAACAGGGACTACACTCCGGATGAACCAACTGGTGTTAAGGGAACTAGATTTCGTTCTCTTTTTCTTCTTTTTTTTACGAACGCGCGAAAAGAAAAATTGAAAAAGAAAGATTCAGTTGCTGGTCTCTGACGCATCGAGAATGTAATCAGGCCTTAAGAGAAAAGCCGGTCACAGTCATTCGTCTCGCGTTCTACATGATATATCAACATGTCAAAAGTGTCAGAAAACACGATTCCACTATCACACGTCTCCCATAATTGGATTTGCAAGAAACACCACCATTCGCACTAGCCAATCGCATGGCGAGAAGTTAAACCCAATTCACGCATCTTACATATCTATATATGTGTGCGCGTGTGTGTGTGTGTGCGCGTGTGTGTGTGTGTGTGTGTGTGCGCGCGCACGCCAGCGTGTGTTTGTGTTGTGTGTTTCTGTAAGTTAAAAAAAAAAACAACAAAAAAAAACATCGGCTGGGATCTGTAACCTACCCCCACAGAGGAAGTTAGCGAACGTTTTTGTCTGTATTCAAGGCATTTGCGATATAATGACGGAGCTGTTTGAAATTTCCGCCCACAAAGTGACAATGCACGCCATCTTGGTGAAGCAAATTTAACGTCATTCTCCAGACATCTACTGAAGAACACATCTCCGAATTATTGATTGTCTGCAAAATTTTATTTCCCGGTGTCTGCTGGTCTGCAGCATTTTTTTTTTTTGTGTGTGTGTGTGTTTGTGTATGTGTGTGTGTGTGAGAGAGTGTTCTTTTTCTTTTTCTTTTTTTTTTTTTGCTATTGGCAGTTCAAGAAAAACGGTTCCATAATACTTATTTAAAAATAAGTAAATAAAATAAAATAATAAAGAAAAAATGAAATTCTGCCAATTTTTGATCGTAATAAAAAAATATTGCTTATCATTTAAATAATTTTGTTAACCATATTTACATCAGGAAGACGCTTTACTTTAAACAACTATTTTTTTTATTATTTACACTATGAAAGCGTTGGTTTTTGAATTTACTGATATATTGGTTATGAGTTCAGTTCCTGGGTGTACTTGCACTCAGTGGAAATGGGCGAGCAATAACTGAACAGTACTAAACAAAAAATAAGTAGCACACGAGATATCACTAGAGCAATGGAACAGAATCAGTCTACCCCCCATAGATGAAATAAAGGGTTCGATCTGGATAACCTACAAGGTTATCCAGATCGATATACATCTGAAGAAGGCCGGCAAGTACAACGGTCGAAATATTGTGACAACAACAACAAAGATGAGGACAATAGTTTGATTATAAATAGTGTAAAGAAGTGTTTTCATATTTTAGTTTCAAGCCATTAAAACATTCTTAGTCTATTACGAACTACAGGAATGTGGGCTGACCATCAATGAAGATATTATCGATGGCCAGTAAACGAAGGATTAGTCGACATTGTACGACTTCGGTAAACAGAAATGGTTTAATTTTTCAAAATATTAATGTATGGTTAAACTCCCCACCCAAATGACCACACCCAAATGACCCCACCCAAATGACCCCCCCAACACACACAATAAAATCGTTAGGATGGGAGGTTCTTTCACTTATTACTTGTTCAACAAATTTAGCAGCTAAAATCTTTTTTATTTCTTTTCATCACTAGAACATTTCAAAAGTGACAAACGATTCAGAAAGAAAGAGTTCAAACCCTGGGTCGGGCAGTATGCGCTTACACTCAGTCGAAACAGGCAATCAATAATTGAACTGTACTAAATAAAAATAGGAAGTAGACGAGATATCCCTAGAAATGCGCAGTGGTACGAGAACAGTCTATCCATGGATATTAAATAAAGGGTTCTGTTCGGAATTCCCTGTAGTTACCCAGATCAATATGCATCTGATGATGGCCGTAAGGCACAACGGCCGAAACGTTTTGATAACAACAACAAAGATGAGGAGAATACTTCAAATAATGTAAATGATGATAACTTATCAGGCTGATTATTTTTTCTAGTAAAACAAATATCAAAATTTTATTTGTCGGAATGTTAAAAATATAACCAGAAATAACATTAAATTACTTTTCGTAGCTGTCGAATAACTTTTTGTTTTTTTATTGTCTTTTCTCCTTCCAGAAAGATAGGCCATTTTCGAAAGATTTTTTTTTCGATTTAGTTTAACAAACTCAAAAAGGTTCTTTATTGCGAAAGATAAAAACTAATTTCAATTAAAAAGAATAAAGTAATATATTGTAAAAAGGTAATTTTTGTCGTTATTGGAAAATGAAATCATTTACTTTTGACTGTTTCCCCGTCAAATTATTGACTTTTCACAAAATATTCAAATTTCATATTTTAACTCATGAATATGTAAATACATAGAACATTTTTGAAGAATTGCGATAGAATTTTATAAGTTTTTTAAAGTTATTTTTTACAATCTTATACATAAA
This sequence comes from Acanthosepion pharaonis, assembly GCA_903632075.3. NCBI lineage: Eukaryota > Metazoa > Mollusca > Cephalopoda > Sepiida > Sepiidae > Acanthosepion > Acanthosepion pharaonis. The sequence goes on along the minus strand of CAHIKZ030001335.1, from coordinate 3,334,139 downwards.
GTACAGTGTATGTGTGTGGGTTTGTGTGTCCCCAAGGAACTCCTCCGCTTCCACTGATCTGATTTCAATGATTGATATCTCATTCAAAAGCCCTAGAAAAGTTAGATACAAGGAACGATTTTCGTTAAGCTCAGATTCAGGGTTGCCAGATTATGCGAGGTTAAAAATATATATTAATATATTATATTCCATAATATAAGTTTTACTTAACTAGCTATTATGTTTCTCTAACTCTTCAAATGTTGAATGTATAACTAATTCTAAATTCTATTTTCCCATCTTTACATTATATTAATTTTATCTTTTCCCCTTTACTGCCACCCATAAAATATAAATTATTGTTTGTACGGAAAATAAGGATCTACGTACATCAAATCGTCTTTAAATTAAGTGGCAGCAGAAGAATTATCATTGAACTTTTAAAAGGTAAGCTTAAACATTAATTCAAAACTTAAATGCAGTGATCAATTTTGAGTTATTCTGTAGTTTATTGATGCATGTTGCATCAACTCCTCCCTTGCTATTGTGATGATGGACAAAGGAAGAGTCCTCCACAGGAGCTAGATTAAATGCTGCCCGATACGTCGGCTTTTAAGCTAGTTTTACATAATTGCAATGATTTAATAAAAAATGCTATATATAGTTACTTATGAGAGCGTAAGTTTTACATTAATTCCTGAACATTAACAATCGCATTATTTTCTATTTTCAATACATTTCTATAATTGAACCATTACAAAGCATCTGAGTTATAAATCTAATAGTCCTGTACTGTCAGTTACCAACACTTACGAGACAACTATATTTTCCTTTCTTTATGTGCCGTTCTCCTTCAGGATGTGAGCAATCATGGCTCTCCGCATCTTCCTCTTCTCTGTAGCTCGAATTAATATTTTTCTGTTTACTATCCTTCCCACTCTCTGTCCTGCTATACACTTACACAAGCTCTTCATATAGGTTACACGCTGTTTCTCATTACTACTTCGCCCTCACTATGCCCTGTGAGTGTTAAATGTTCCAAGTGTTCTTTCCTCATTATGATTTCCCAAAATTCCAGCAGTTTCTTTCTGATTTTTAAGTACAATTGGCGATTTTTCTTTCTTTTTCCTTAAAACTTACTCATTGCTAACACGCTCCGTCCAAGGTATTCTTAGCAGCATCCTGTAGAATTACAATTCGGTTCTCTGCAGTCTTCTTTTCATCGGGATCAAATAGTCCAGTATTCACTACCATATAAGGGACTTGATATTAAATAATATTTCAGCCCTGTTTTCTTTGTTTCTATCGAAATCTGTTTGTTTCTTAGCACTTTATTCAATTTTTGGAATTCGCTCTCTATTCCAATACAACTTCGGATTGCGGTGTCATATTTTCCATCCTCTGTTAGAGTACTTCCCATTGGACATTTCCAATTTTTAGCTCGCATTTTAGGCTGTTTTTCTTGCTGTCTTCTTACAATTGACAGTCCTTTTTGTCTTCTCTCTTTTATAACTTTGTCTAGAAGTCCCTGCAGTTGCTATCCTGCGTCTGCCATCAACGCAGTCTTCTAGAATTGCAGTTCATGTAGCTATTAGCTTTCTAATATCTAGACTGACGGCAAATTTACAAAGGCCGATGATTTCTAAAAATCGTATTTACTAGATTCGCATGAAATGTTTAAGTCGATGTAGACTCAATTTTCGCGAAGAAATTGGCTGCAAGAAGCAATTTTAAATGATTTGCATTTATTATGTGGCCTTGTGTCACACTTGATATGCTGTAGTTCCCACAGCAATAAAGATCTAGTTATCGTCTTTTCTTGGACGTGCAACATTATCGCTTAGCGCCAAAAGAGAATAATTGTCCATCAGAGCGCAACTTCGGACTTTAATGACATTCGACTTTTACTTGTATCCTGCTTTTTTCTATCTCTCTCTCCCTCTCTCTCTCTCTCTCAAACACACACACACACACTCCCTCTCTCTCTCTCTCAACTGTTTCCCACACTTTTCCCTCATAGCATCTCTGCCCTTCTCTTTCTTTACTTCTCTTTCTACCTTTCCCTTTCTTTCCTTCTTCATCATGCAATATCTGGACATCACTTTTATCTTATTCTTTTTCTCTTTATCAAATTTATCCCACTTCTGTCTTTCTTTTCATTCTTTTTTATCAAATGCCTTTTATTTCTGCTTCTTCGACATCTATCTATCTATCTATCTATCTATCTATCTATCTATCTATCTATCTATCTCACTTTGTTTTTAACCATCTATATTCAGTCTGTGAATATCTGTATATCTACCTCACTCTGCTAATTATCTATCTCGCTCTGTTTTCAACTATCTGCATATCTCAATCTGTGCATCTCCATCTCTCTCTCTCTCCCCTATATATATATATATATATATATATATATATATATATATATATATATATATATATGAATCTGTTAGGAACCTTTTTATTTGTTTAGCGCCATATTTACTGTTTCATATGTAACATAGTTGAGTATATATTTCTTTTTTAGTCAACTCACGCTAAGCAAGGCTAAGACGCAAAGGGTTATGGGTAGTGAAAGAGGATGAAAAGACTTTAGAAGAAACTCCTAACCTAATCTTTATCCCTTGTTTCCTGTTTAGGGTTGGATTTCCGGTTCCTTCTAAAGTCGTCTCATTCTCTTTCACTCCCAGTAGCCCCTTGAATCTTAGTGAAACAAATATTTTGCTGTTTTAAATTTCATAAATTTTTCGTTTTTGTAATTCTCTGTTAATATCTAACATGAGAATTGAAAGTGGCTGTCGATCCAGCTCAAAATATATTTTCGAATTTGAAAAATAGTTTATCAACATGCACAAAGTATTTAACCTAACAATTAAAACCGGTTCTATATTAAATTGCTTTCAGGCAACATGTAGGATTCGGGATTATTAAAGTCTGAAGTTAGATCATCACTGGATGGGATGAATAGAAAGAAAGCAACATGTCCTGATGGGATTGTAATAGAAATGCTCTCAGCCTTAGACGATTTCGACATCGATAGGATCAAAGGAATCCTAAATAATGCTGATTTTAGTAATGTCGTATGGTGCAAATGAATGCGATCTCTATCGGACAATCAGCTTAATGAGCCACATAACCAACCTAATAAACCGAATTTATAAAAATATAATGCAAAGCAGCTTTAGAGTGGAAACAGGAGAAGAGGAGTATGATTTTGTCAAGGACACTGCAACAAGAAATGTTATAGTGAATGGTATTAGAGAGAGAGAGAGAGACAAATAAAAATACAGAAGGATATAAATTTACACTATTTACATTATTCAGACAATTGTTCTCATCATTGTCGTTGTATTTATTACAACGTTTCGGCCGTTGTACGCTCCTGCCTTCTTCAGGTGGTTGGAATGTCGAACTGAACCCTTTATTTCGCTCACTGGGGTAGACTGTTCTAGTTCCACGTGCCATGTTTAATGGATGTCAGGTATTAGTTATCTCCTGCTTAATTCCTCTCTCCAAGTTTTCCACTGCCTTAACCGGGTATTGAACTCACACTCTTTGAGACCTGATACAAGATGGTCAATTGTTTCTGGATATTTATCACAGAATCTGCATTTTGGACTAATATAATTTATCAGTATATGTGCTTGGTAAATTCTAGTTAGCAAGAATTGGTCCTGTGCAGCAAGAATAAAACCTTCCGTTTCAGCTTTTAACCCTGCACTACGTAGCCACTGATGGGTAAGAGGTTTGTCTACATCAGCTTGTTTGGTATGGGTAGAGTATTGGCCGTTAAACTGTTTATCTTGCCATCGTTTCTGTATCTGGTCGGTTGCATTTGCCTTAGCTTTCTTTTTTTGAGTATTTTGCAGCTTCAGTCGTTGTATTATGCTTTACTTGCATTTCTTCACCGATTTGAAACTCCATTTTGAACTTGCTGGCTTCTTTTATTCCTGAATAAAGTCGCTTACTACTATGACACAGATCATCATCCAGTCTTCTGTAGTTTCCAGATATCTTTGAAGGCCAATTGTTGTAGTTTATTTTAAACAATTCTAGTTGAACTAATCTTTGCCTCCTTCGGCTCTGGGCACATGCAGACAATCAACATCAGCCTTGAGATGATGCATGCGTTGGCAGATGAGAAGCTTTCTCGTTGTGGCGTCCATTAGCTTAATGTCAGTTATGGTCTAAATGGGGTCTTATTCTAGTTCCTACCATAGTTCTCTATATTTTGCGTGTCTGATCCGTAGTGTTCTTCTGTGGATTTCGTTCGCTTTCTTTTTATTAGTTGATTTGGCACTGAGTCACTTGATCCAAGGTTGGAAAATTGTCCGGGTTTAGTGACCAAGTGTCTCTTCCTTGTTGGAAGAGCTTGTACTAGTGACCGTTATTTCAGTCTCAGACTGGTTCCTCTCTGAATTACGCGGCCCTTGTTGCCCTCGATGACGGCTGATCCTGTATAAATATTTGTTCGTAATCATTGAGATTTGTAGTTTTTTGCGTTTTATCTTTGACCGCCTAGGGGTAATTTTGTTCAAGTTACCAGCTCTAGGACGACTGTCAAGCAAGTCGAAAGACCTCATCCTGCCCATGAGATATGGGCGGGAATTATATTCAGATGTCCATGATTCAAGTGTCCATTATTAAGTACTGTATTAGTGGGGAGCATAGGGGCATGGAAATGGTATAGACTATAATAAGTTTTAACTTAGTATTAGTCGCAGTGACCAATAACATGAAAGGTCAGAGGTGAAAATACGTTTACAGTGAGGGGCATCACACACAAAAAAATGAAAATTAAAGAATTAAAGTTAAAGAAAGTCAAAGGAACTTAAAATGAAATTAAAGAAGAGAAAAATGTAATTTCAAATTGTATAAAATTTAGGATTTATTATTATTATTATTTTTATTTTCTTTGATTTCTGGCGTTTACACATTTCTTTCCGGGTCCCGCTCAGGGACCTAAGATTAAAAATGGCATCATGACACTTTCCACTGACAAAAAAAAAAAGAATTACATAGATAAAGCCCTTCGTAAAGTGTGGGCTATACTTGTCAGAACAATTTTTTGTATCTCCTTGAGGCATGGACTTCCAGGAATCCCTTCAATTAGTCTACTGCAATCTTTTCCAACCAGTCCAACTACAACAGGGATTGTTGATGTTCCCATATGCCACATTTTTGAGATTTCTATTTCAAGGTCCTTGTATTTTGACAGCTTTTTGAATATCTTCAAAAATACATTGCAGGCAGCAGGGACTGCCATATCAACAAGGAGGCACCGTTTTTGTTTGTGGTCTTTAATAACAATCCGTTTTTGTTTGTGGTCTTTAATAACAATTATTATTATTATTATTTTATTACGTGGAGCGAGAACATTGCAAAATTGTCGTAGAAATTGATTTTGACATGGTTTAGTGATAATACCGTTACATCTTTATTATGATTTATTTATTTATTTATTTATTAATACTTCCTTTGCTATCAGGAATCAATTTCACTTTCATGTATATAAAGGGTTTGTTAGATCCAGTGACAGGACCCAAAGAGTGTGAGTTCAATACCCGGTTAAGGCGGTGGAGAACTTGCAGAGGGGAATTAACGGGAGGTAACTGATAACTGACATCCATTAAACATGGCACGTGGAACTAGAACAGTCTACCCCAGTGAGCGACCACCAACAGATGAAACGTCAGAGGTGAAAATACTTTTACAGTGAGGGTCATCACAACAAAAAAATGAAAATAGAAGAATTAAAGTTAATTAAAGTCAAAGGGACTTAAAATGAAATTAAAGTAAAATGTAATTTCAAATTATAGTATAAAATTTAGGATAGGTTAAATGTTGAAAGACGAACATAGATTGCCATCCGAGAAATGCACTTTCTGACGCCAATGGGAGTGACAGTTACAAAGTTTTATAGTGTAGATCACATCTTTCCCGCCACTACATTTTATCGGAAGGATGATCAATGAAATTCATCATACAAATTAAAAGAACCTAAGAAAAAACAAAATAGATTTTACATTTGGGGTCATTTCTCTAACCTTCTAGAGCCCCAAATTATAGTTCTCTTTCAAAGAAAATCCAGTCAAAAAGCAGAACAGTGTCGAATTAGTCCACATGTAGTCATATATAAACGGAGGAAAGAAAGAGAGAGAGAAAAAAATATAAAAAAAGAAGAAAGTCAGCCAATACGATCCTTACCAATGTGCACACACACACACAGAGACGCACACACACACAAACATATATAAAATATATATATATATATATATATATATATATATATATATATATATATATATATATATATATATATATATATAGGCAGCAATTTTCATTAATGCATGTTTCATTAAATAATATAGACAAGTTTTGTCTATTTATTATAAGTCAGTTTCTTTTTATATTGTCTGATAAGCTTAATTATCATTGAAAGACGAAAGGAAATCACCATATTGATATATGTTTAAATCCAATCTAAGCTTTCGGTTGATATATTGAAAAGTAATTGTCATTTTTTATAATGGCTCATGTAAGCCGGAAACTTAGATTGGATTGAAAAATGTATCAGTATAGTGATATATATATATATATATATATATATATATATATATATATATATACTGAAGCGCTGAAGGTTCCGCTGAAAGAGTGGGAAAAAGTATTTTAAAATACACATGATAATAATAATAATAATAATAATAATAATAATAAAAGAATGAAAGACAATTAAAACGAGATAATTGAAGTTAAATAAAGTCAAAGAGACTTAAAATGAGATTAAAGAAAAGAAAAATGTAATTTCAAATTCTATAAAATTTAGGTTTTATTATTATTACAGTTTTATATTATTATTATTATTATTATTATTATTTTATTACGTGGAGCGAGAACATTGCAAAATTGTCGTAGAAATGATTTTGACAAGGTTTAGTGATAATATCGTTACTTCTTTATTATTATTATTATTATTATTATTATTATTATTATTTATTTATTTATTTATTTATTTATTAATACTTATTTGATATCAGGAAAATCGATTTCCCTTTCATGTTAAGTAAAGGGTTTGGGAAAGCCTTGCCCTGATGATATTAGCTAATCTCCCATTATAAATCCTACTGCGATTTCAACTCCACCCTGCAAGCAAAAGCCGAAAACGATTTTTATTGTGTTTATTTCGAAAGAAATATCATCAAAATTAATTTGTATTTCCGATCAAAATGTAATTAAGCTTTGTTATTTCTCGTTCCCAGAGCGGTTGAGTCCCGGGCAAATATTCTGATGATTTTCTTTTATAGGTTTTTCAACTTCGATGTCTAAATTTTGATTCAAAATGTTTTTCGTTTGTTTTTTTTTTTTTTCTTTTTTTTTATAGCTTTGTCAACGATCATTTTCTCGGATATAGTGGAAAAAATTAGCGACACGCTCGAGGTCAAAATTATATTGATATTTCTTAAAATACATCGAGATGCGTTCCCTTTTACTTGAGGCACCGTCACAATCATTCTTTTATTGATCCATTGTCACTCTTTAATAACTAATACTTTCTCTAACTTTTAATATCACGTGTAGGACTGATTAAATAAATCAGAATATTAATTCAGTTGAAAGATTAGTGATTTACAGACACAATGAATTGTGGCAGTAGTGGTGAGGATGAAATTATAATACTCGTTGTAACACTGACAGAATACGAACCCAGAATCCGTAAGCAAGTTTCCCACTGATATTACCATCACGCCACCATCATTCTTTTTTATCTTTTGTAATTTTGTAAACTAAAATCTAAATATTTGTAATGCTCAAGAGAAAGATATGTTAAACAGTGAATTTTTTTAATTTTTACATAAAATTTGCTTTAGCAAGACTCAACAAACTCTATGTTGTGCATTACAATTCAACATAAAGGGATATTTTCTGTTAACTTCTGGGATGATGAGTTTTCTGGATAATCTACAATTCTGAACTGAGCACTTTATTTTAGGTACCAACATGAGATCGCTGGAAAATGAGCATAGTAGGATAATACCGGTTTTAAACATGATGAAAAGAAAATTTTATCGTCAAATGTTTGTTTTTATTAAAAGGAAAGAACAAAGTAATTAATTATTTTTCAAACTTTTTCTGTCTTTATTAGAGCATTCTAACTTTTGATTGAAATACATCGTTTCTCATCATCAGCGAATGTCCTACTAAATAACATGGCGCATTTTATACATTTTTTTTAATGGGAGTCATTAATTTTGAAAATCTTGCAAAAATAAAAATAATTGTCAGATTTTAATGAAACTTTCAGAAACTATTCATAAATGACGAAAATTATTATAAATTTCGTTTATTTCTTTTTAAAGTCATGGTATTTTTTTTATATTTATCACCCCTCCATAATTAATTTTATGAAAACTCTTGAAATTCACATTTGTACAGTTTTAGTGATTAATTAGTTAAAAGCACAATGCTTTGAGGAAAGCAAATCATTTTTTTAGTTGACACCCTTCTAACTTAAAACCAGCTCTGAATTGTAACATACAAAACTCAATAAAACAAAGATATTATTTAATTTTAAAAGCTTTTAGTTGCTTTTACTTGTTTTTATGTATATGGATAATATTGTCTGAAAGCAAACGTTTTCGATGAAAAATAAATTTTTACAACAATTATTAGTTATTTCTTAAATTATTTTATTTTTTTACATTAAAGTTGTTAAATATTCTAAAATTAATGAAAATGTTGTACAGTTTAATCAATGGTGTTATTAAGTAGATAAATATCATTACAGATTATAAGCTAAAGCTGGTTACAATCAGCAATCTGCAAATAGATACAAATCTAATATAACATGGGTTGTTTTTGTGTCTAAAAATAGCCTAACAAAAGTTTTAAAAAATGATTGACGATCGATTTTCTGTCAATTTTGCTGATAAAAAATACAAGATTTTTAAACAAAATTTTGGACGTGCTAGAAATTATCAAAAAATGTAAAAACAATCAAAAATACTTTGATCTTTCCTCTTGATAATAACATAAACATTTAGAGAAAAAAAAAATTATTTTCATCAAATTTAAGGCCATTGTTATTCTGCTATGCTCATTTCCCAGCGATCTCATGTCAGTACCTACTTTAATTTAATATTTCGGGTTGACTGTTCTTGTTCCACTGCTCATGTCTAAGGATACAGTCTCTAGTTCTTGTTTTTATTTAATACTCTTCAGTTTTTAATGTGGAAGTTCACACTGCCTGATCCAGGGATTGAACTCACAACCACTTTATCACTAAATTCGCAGATCAACACTTTTATCCACGAGGCCATTGCTCTGTAGATCAAATAAATGTTTCTGTTCCGAATTCCCTATAGGCTACACAGATCGATATACACAAAAGGAACGCCGGAGGTGACAATGGCTGAAATGATGTGATAATAACAAAGATGAGGATAATCGTCCGAATATAAATGAGATAAAGTAGACGGATATGTTGCATATCCTCACACTTTTCTATTCAAATGTAAACAAACTGAATTTTAGAAAAATTAATGGATTCATTTTATGAATCCGACAGATTTTTTATCTGTTTAAACGTTATTTTTACTGGCCAAGTTGGTTAAGGCGTAACGGTTTTAATGGTAGCTTCCTCTGCCCTGAGCAATAAAAATTTTTGTCAGCATTAAATAACCCATTGAAGTTTGCCGTAAAACAAAATAAACCAAACCAATCTAGACCAAAGAATAGATATTCTATTCATACAAATCTCCCTTAAAAATGTCGTCGGCATTAAATAACCAATTCAGGTTGATATGCCGTTAAACAAATTAAACCAAACCAAACCTCTACCCTGAGAATTTAATGTGACAGATTTTTATCGCTTTAAACGTTATTTTTAGTGGATACTCTTATTTGAGGATGCGCTACGTTTATTTATTAAAGAGTATATTTATTTATTTTCTCCTACCGGCCTAAATGAGCATTAAATTTGGCATTGCCTGATCGATTGCTTTTCGTTGCCATCTTGATTAAGCCTGGCTTCCTTTGCTGTGAGGGTTCAGATCCTGCCGAAGTGTGCAAATTCTTCTTTAATAAGATTTCTCGAACATTCAGGCCAATAGACGAAAATAAATAAATATAGTGTATAATAAATAAACCGGTCGTCTACTCAAATACGAGTAACCCCTAAAAATAACGTTTAAATTTTTTATCACTTTAAACGTTATTTTTAGTGACTACTCGTATTTGAGTAGAATCTCCGTTTATTTATTTTGCATTATGTTTATTTATTTTCGTCTACTGGCCTGACTATGCGAGAAATCTTATTAGAAAAAATCTATGCTCTCTGGCAGGATTTTGTCTTTAATAAGATTCATTAAAAAGTGAAAACGTTCATCGTGACTGGAGAATTCTCAGCGTTTGAAACAATGAAACGAGTCTAGCTTTGTTTTGGTTTATTGAAAAGTACAAGCCATTTGCCTTCCCCTTGAACGTTTATAACTCGGCCAGAGCAGGGATTAGCTGTAAGGTTGCTTGCGACTTGATATTTAGAAGTGTGTCCATAAACTGTCGTATCATCTGCAGAGTGGTTTACTAATGAGCTGGGAATGCTCTAAGTCACATCGTCTATAGCAATAAAAATGCAGAAGACCGATGTTGGAAAATGAGGACTGAGACAACGGATCAGTAAAGAAAATAAGTATTAATAAATCTATCAAGGATGCGACAAGGCTGAACTTGCAACCATGCTAATAAGTAATCACAGAATTCAAGACAGTATTTAACCAAACACTCACCTTTCTGAAAACCTTTTTCTTTACATTTTTACTTTCATCTTTTCAAGACCAAACGTATCCATAAACTTTCTAAGGTGAGATTTTATAAAACAAATTATTTTCATTGATTTCAAAATTATATAACCGTTGGGGAACATCCGGGTTCAGAAAACGTGGCTCAAAGCGTATTGTGAAGGAATTTTACTGACGCCACAATTTTCTCGGCCTACCAACAAGCAGTCGCTTTACCGCTTCAACATATTCGGGGGCATACCTACGTGACTCATCCTGGCAATATTAAGATTAATGACGTCGCGACTCTCTCCGCCAGCCCTTCTGGATATACTCAGATTAAAGATGAAATCACCGCCAGACAATCTCCTTCTTCTTTAATTCTGGCTTCATCAGGACCTACGGAGCCTATTTAAGGAATTGAAATAATTTACGAGAAGTCGATTATTAACTATTTTCCTGAAATATTGTTGCCCCCGGCCTAAATTCGTGACCCTACTGGAAGAATGAAAAACTCCAAATGGAAACCCAACATATTACCAGTGATTTCAGCGACAACAAATCCACAGCCGCCTTCAGCTACTAAAACATAAGGACCAAGAAACCTTTCATCTAAATCCAACAATGACAAAAGAAGACCTCTTTCGAAGTGATGTGTTGTTTCTCTAACATCCCATTTTCTACCTTTATAAATCTTCGGGTATTTAGCCTTTTAAAATAAATTAACAATATCGAATACAAATATATTTCTTTGTTTACATCTGCTCGGGAATATATCTGTTTGTTTACATCTGCTCGGGAATATATCTGTTTGTTTACATCTATGTTCTTGATTTGTATTATTTGCAAAGAAAGGAAAGGTTTTCATTTTTACAGTGTGCATGAATATGAAAATCTTTTCCTTATTTCATCGACCTTGTTACTGGCTTAAAATATCATATTTTCGGCACCACATGCACTAACATTGTGCATGCCCAGGATAAACCTTAACAATTTTTAAAAAATAAACTTTGTACAATTCTCCACCCGTTTTTATCTTGTTATGTGTACCGCTAATGTTCCCAATAATTTGGCTGAACAAGAAACCATGCAAACGAGTACTCACAGAAATCTACACAGCATTTCAACAGAGGTTTATTCTAGAAAAATTCTCACCTTTCTGATAACCTGAAAGTCGTTTTTTATTTCTTTCATTTTTTCAAGACCAATGGCATTTAAGAATCCCTCGGAGGGTGCAAATACACTGACATCCATTGATTCATCCTTTGCTTGGTCCAAAAACTCCGGATCTAAAGATAGGATGTCATAGAATTCCCTGAAAAAGAAAAAAGAAAACAGATTATTAATTTTCTGCTAATGTTGACAATATATGAATCAATCTGCTGGTTTATTGTCTGATCAAACTCTATATTTTGGGGGAAAGTAGCTTACCCAATTGTTTCCTTAGCAAGAGGCTTATCGTTTAATTATTTAAGGTAAATATCAATAGGGAGGTTCAGATCCCAAAAACATGCCCGACGTCGTAATTCCAAGGGACTTAAATTGGTCTCGCAAGTCAAACGACAATGACAGGCGCGTAAATGAAAAGGGTGAAAAAAGGGTAGAAAAGTTCACATCACAAGTCGTTATGCACAACTACCTGCTTTCCACACAAACAGACAAGCGATCCTGTGTTTCATTGTAACGTTCCTTTATTGGGGTGAGAAAGGTTGTGATTAGTGAAGACTGGTAGCAACGAGCAAACAATTACCGTATTTCAATGACTAATAAAGTCGACCCGACCTTGGTTCTGATTTCACTTTTCGAAAGACAACAAAAAGAAAATAAATCCGTTTTTTTGAGGTAATCGTTTACTCGTTCGTCGCCACATTATCCCCAGCATAAAGAGAAACTGAACAAAGCAGGGGTAGAAGAGGATCTATGTCTTACAAAAAAATATTCGCGAAAAAGGAACGCAATGCATATTGTTGTTGTTGTTGCTATTATTAATATTGTCATTATTATTATTATTATTGCCATCTTTGTCCTTTGTTTGCCTCAAGTCTCAATAACAGACAAGAAGACAAAAAGTTGTTTTGCAACAGGAGATGCAAACAGCTGAGATGTCATGCAGTCAGAGAGAAAATTAAAATGTAATGTAATTGCGTCCATTTTAAGGCGAGAAATTTGCGAGCTGTGAGAAGTTCTCGTAAGTATGATGTTTTTTCCAAATCTCATATGTTAAGGCGACCTGAAATTTGATCCACATACTTTTAGTTAGTTTTGATCTTCTCACAAAATCCCAATAACAACAAAGTTCTATTGTTGCCTTCAGACGCGACATTCTGATTTCTATCTCGAAATCCTTGTATTTATTTAGTTTATTAAACGTTTTCAAAGATTTGATTTTGTCGACTGGGTCAGCATATGAAGCAGAAGACATGTATTTTCAACAGGATTTTTCACAATTATGTGTCGTTGATTTGTCTGAACGCTGAAATATGAGAGAATGTTCCGACCAATTCTCTTTGCGTGGTGAGGTTGAATGCGCATTGATCAGTGTATGTACTGAACAGACCCATCATGTTGCTGTAATTGCCCTGTTTGCGCCAGTTGATCCACACACAGATAATTATGAGGCCATTGTTTCTGAATATGCGCAACATAAACCCTAGTATGGGCACCTGTTAATTTTCAGGGTATTATTTTTGTCTTTCTTGCTTGGAAGGCACTAGTCTTAGGCAGCAGTTTCAGTTTCTGGTGTTATTATTATTATTAGTAGTAGTAGTATTGTTTTATTTCTTTTGGTTTCTGGTGTATATTCATTTCTTTCCGGGTCCCGACCAGAGACCTAAGGTCAGAAATGGCATTATCACATTTTCCACTGAGCAGTTTGAAAAAAAATATCGCACATTTTTTGCATAGATAAAGCCCTTCGTAAGGCTGTACTTGTGAGTACATTTTTTTTTGTATTCATTTAAGGCATGGACTACAAGAGATTCCTTCAATTGTTAATGTCCTCATACAGCACATATTTGAAATTTCGATTTCCTTGTAATTTGATAGATTTGATGTACCATTTTAAGAATTATTATTATTATTATTATTAAGGTCATGCTGATAATAGGAAACGCGCGTGGAACTATGCCAATTATATGGGAAAAATAACTGAATGGACAGGAGTTTCACTGAATGATTGATAATGTTTAGATATTGTGTAAGGTGTTGGATATTTGTCACTCAATCTCTAGCGATAAGAAGCAGAAATCTGGTATGAAATTTAAATTCATGAAAGAAAAGAAAAATAAATTAAAAAAAACAAACTGAATGACAATGATACAAACAAAATTCTATGTTTTTTTTTTAGATGAAGCATTGTTGCTAAAAAATTACAGTTAAAAAATTTTTTCCCAGATAACAAAAGCCCCATCACTTAAAGACCTCCAACCTCAGCAACGACTAAAATGAATAGAAAATGCAACTAGAAGAGAAAATGGTGATACAATCGTGATGATGACTTTCCACTGAAAAAAAAAAAACAGTTTTAAGAGAATGGTTTTATAAATGTCAACCGACGACGAAAATTGAATGTTTCCTCTATGGAAACGGTCGATCTTATCATTAACTTTACAATTGTCTATTAGTATCACAACATGATTTTTACTCTCTTTATTTATCGCAACTTTACTGAGGTGGTCATTTTACATCTGTGAGTAGGCAGCAATGATTAATAATGATAATAATAATAATGGGAGAAAAGGACAGGGCGGCGTGGGTTCATGTCTTTAAAATTAAACGACACTCTAGTTTAAAATTCCTCGTCTTTACCTATGTTGTTTGTTGAAAGTCAGAAATGAATACGATGAAATAGAAAAAAACAAAGTCATAATTCAATTAGGATCTCTTGTGACGCTTGGCGCTACATAATCATACTTTTTCGGAACAAAAATGAGTCAGTGTGAGAAAGGTACAAGCAAAGTGGTGCGAAACTGCAAGATGTTCGTTAAGCGTAGTGTTTGCGAAAGTACAGACTTCATTAAAAATATTTTAACGAGTTCTTTATCAAGTGAAGATTAATTTTATGAATGGAAAATAAGACATACGATACAAAAAGGAAACTAAAATGTGTACCCATTGTAGAGGTACTCATTGATGGCAGGCGAGCATTTACAGCACGACGTCAGAGTTTTGTCATGACTTGAACAGTAATATTCCGAGAGAGGCCGTGACTGAAATAAAAAACTTATGACAACATCAAATGTTTGTTGAAGTGATAATGACACGAACAAAGATCGATTTATTGTCATTTACTTTATCTGGTGATAAATATAGACATAGATAGATAGATAGATAGATAGATAGATAGATAGATAGATAGGAACAAGGATAGAAATAAAGAAAGAAAGAGATGGTTCGATAGATAGATAGACAGATAGATAAGAACAAAGATAGATAGATAGGAACAAAGATAGAAATAAATAAAGAGATGGCTCGATAGATAGATAGACAGATAGATAAGAATAAAGATAGATAGATAGATAGATAGATAGATAGATAGGAACAAGGATAGAAATAAAGAAAGAAACAAACAAACAAAGTAAGAGATAGATAGATCGAAGGATAGACAGACAGATAGATAGATAAGAACAAAGAAAGAAAGACTGAAAGAAAGACGGAAAGAAAGGAAGGATAGATAGATAGATAGATAGATAGATAGATAGATAGGAACAAGGATAGAAATAAAGAAAGAGATAGATTCTAACTAAAATGCACACACACACGAATACACACACACACACACACACACACACACACACACACATATATATATATATATATATATATTATTATGTTGTAAGGGTCTTTTGGTACCCAAATTGTTCGTACTTTTTCCGTAGTTTACGAGTGGGAAAGCATTTTAGGCAGGCAGTTTTTTGTCATAAAGTGCTTGATGTCAAAAGGTAAAGAAAGAGCGTAGATAGAATTAATATGGAGAAACTTATCACTTAACTAAGTAGTGTTGGTTGAGTCATTCCGACTTCGAAGTTTCGTGAATGCATTGCAGTTATGCTTTCACACTTCAAAGAGAAGACAGCGCTGAAGAATGAAAATATTCGAAGTCAGCATGACTGAACTAACACTACTCAATTAAGTAATAACTTTCTACACATTAATTACATAGATAGATAGATAGATAGATAGATAGATAGATAGATAGATAGATATATTTCTGACCATGAGACCCGTGTTCGAATCTCACCAAGATCCATTTATCAGGAAGGAGGCTTCCTGATATTATCGGTCTGGAGGGGGTGATCCCAGCGTGCGGTACGTTTGGAAAGTGCCTCAAAACCTTACCGTAGTTGACCCAAATTGGGTAGACGAAACACTTGGTGCTGTTGTCCTAGCAAGAAGTCACAAGTTATCGTGGCCGAGGATTTGAGATATATATATATATATATATATATATATATATATATATATATTCAATTAATTTTTTTTTAAATCTAATAGACGAAAGCGCTTGGATATATAAAAGTTTGGACAGTGTTTTTTGAATACATTACGTCAAGTAAAGTAAATACATGTAAGAAAGCGGGAAAAATGAATAAAAAATCTAATCGCAGTCAATTGTCGGTCGTCTTTTATAAAACTAGATAGATAGATAGATAGATAGATAGATAGATAGGAACAGAATGAGCTTGATATATAGATATACAGATAGATAGGAAGAGAGTGAGCTAGCTACATAGATAGACAGACAGATAGATAGGGACAGAATGATCTAGCTAGCCACATAGATAGATAGATAGATAGATAGATAGATAGATAATAAACAGTATGAGTTAGCTCGCAAGATAGACACACAGATAGATAAAAACAGAATGATCTAGCTAGATAGATAGACAGACAGATAGATAGGAACAGAATGAGATAGATAGATAGATAGATAGATAGATAGATAGATAGATAGATAGATAGGAACAGAGTGAGCTAGCTAACCACATAGATAGATAGATAGATAGATAGATAGATAGATAGATAAGAACAGAATGAGCTAGTTATTTAGATAGATTGATATATAGACAGACAGATAGATAGAAACAGAGTGAGCTAACTAGGCACATAGATAGATAGATAGATAGATAGATAGATAGATAGATAGATAGATAGATAGATAGGAACAGAATAATTTAGCTAGATAGACACACACACAGATAAAAAACTGAATGATCTACCTCGCTAGGTAGCTAGATAGACATATAGATAGGGAGAAAATGAGATAGATAGATAGAGAGACAAATAGATAGGAACAGAATGAGCTAGCTCGCTAGATAGATGGTAAAAGTGAGGTGAGAAAATTGACCTCATAGTAATTTCTCTAGACAAGCAATGAACCATATTGAGGTCGGTGTCGGATGTAAGATTATCGACGGTGAATTGTGAGTAAATTTTTGACAGCCGACACCACATTTATGGTACATGTCGATTTCATGTAATCATTGTCTTTATAAACGATCGAAATATTGGCGTCAGTTGCCCTGACAATTTTGATGGCTTCACAATCAGACCAGCCTCCTGCTTGCCCGAGCCATTTACCGCTTCCACCTCTATCACATTTAAAATCGAAAACTTTATTCGAAATGGAAATCTTCCAGACACGATCAAAAGAATTACTGACGTGAGCTTCCAATGTTTACGGGTGAAGCTCAATGGTTAAGAAAACGACTTCTGCTAATCAAGGCTCTTTAATGACCAGGTTTGCAACATCTTTTAACTCTCCTTTAGAAAAGGAAAACATTCATTTTCGTCCTGGGTTAAATGACATCCAGAACAATCGTTTAACGTCCACTAGTCTAAAGAATATTGGTCTCAGGAAAACTCGTTTAAAGAATATATGCCTAAGAAATATTCTTCGAGAAAATTATGGTCTAATATGTTATTATTACTATACAAAGAAAGTGTGACAATAAATGCTTATAAATGTTATGGTCCGGTTCCTTGTACCACGGTGATAGTCCAAGGTAGAACCAATAAAGAAGAACTCGAACACAGGTATGGAACAACACAGATACATTACAAACAGGAATATATACAGAGAAGTAGAAAGGGTTAGTATGAACAATCAGGTTTAGTAGAGAGAACAATGTAGTCTCGACCAGTATCACTATTCCAATGTCTTGCAGTAATTGTCTGAACGCGACTCTGTTTCGGACTGCCTCTGACTCGACTCTTGACTCGACTTGAACTACTGACTCGTTTTGAACTACTGACTCACGATATTGAGTCACCCCCCCCCACCACGGGGGTGTCATGTGGCACAAGGCCTTTTTAACGTGGGCACTTCCGAGCCATTAGGCTCGGCCAAAAAATAGCCCATTTGAACCAGTATAAACGGGTTCAGGGCCGGTTTTACCTCACCGAAGGAGACTCCGCCCTTCGGCGTAGCCTCCTTCGGGTTCCTCCCGCCCGTAGGAAGAGAGTTCAAACCGAGCAGCCTGTTCAAAAGTGAACTACTGACTCACGATATTGAGTCTCCCCCCCACTGGGGAACCATGTGACACAAGGTCGGTTTTTTATTGTGGGATTCCCCGAGCCCGTGGGCTCGGCCCAAAAATATGCCCGTTTGAACCCGCATCAACGGGTTCAGGGCCGATTTTATTTCCCGAAGGAGACTCCGCCCTTCGGCGTAGCCTCCTTCGGGTTCCTCTCCGTCCGGAGACAGAGAGTTGAACCGATCAGTCTGTTCAAAAGTGAACGGCTGACTGACTCACGATATTGAGTCTCCCCCCCACTGGGGAACCATGTGACACAAGGTCGGTTTTTTATTGTGGGATTCCCGAGCCCGTGGGCTCGGCCCAAAATATGCCCGTTTGAACCCGTATAAACGGGTTCTGTTCAAAAATGGGTCACGATTAGTCTCCCCGAAGGAGACTCCGCCCTTCGGCGTAGCCTCCCGCATTCGGGTTCCTCCCCGTCCGGAGACAGAGAGTTAAACCGAGCAGTCTGTTCAAAAATGAACGGCTGACTCACGATATTGAGTCTCCCCCACTGGGGTCGGTTTTTATTGTGGGATTCCCATGTGACACAAGGTCGGTTTTTTATTGCCCGGGATTCCTTCGAGCCCGTGGGCTCGGCCCAAAAATGAATATGCCGATATTGTTCCCCCACTGAACCCGCATCAACCCGGGTTCAGGGCCGAGGCGTTTATCTCCCCGAAGGAGACTCCGCCCATCGGCGTAGCCTCCTCCTCGGGTTCCTCTCTGTCCGGAGACAGAGAGTTGAACCGATCAGTCTGTTCAAAAATGAACGGCTGACTCACGATATTGAGTCTCCCCCACTGGGGAAACCATGTGACACAAGGTCGGTTTTTTATTGTGGGATTCCCGAGACCGTGGGCTCGGCCCAAAAATATGCCCGTTTGAACCCGTATAAACGGGTTCGGGGCCGATTACCTCCCGAAGGAGACTCCGCCCTTCGGCGTAGCCTCCTTCGGGTTCCTCTCCGTCCGGAGACAGAGAGTTAAACCGAGCAGTCTGTTCAAAATGAACGGCTGACTCACGATATTGAGTCTCCCCCACTGGGGAAACCATGTGACACAAGGTCGGTTTTTTATTGAAGGATTCTCCGCCCATTCCCTCTGAGCCCGTGGGCTCGGCCCAAAATAACGGCTGCCCGTTTGAACCCGCATCAACGGGTTCAGGGCCGGTTTTTTTTATTGTGGGACCTCCCCGTGAAGGAAGGAGACTCCCGCCCATCGGCGTAGCCTCCCGCCCATCGGTTCCTCCTCTGTCCGGAGACAGAGTTGAACCGATCAGTCTGTTCAAAATGAACGGCTGACTCACTGTTGCCTACTCCTGAGGCGCAGTATTTATTAAGTATAGAATAGTCCATTATTATTATTATGGGTAAGATCCCATAACAGTTATTATCATACTTTTAAACAAATCAATTCACTCCCAAACAAGGTAATAATTCCACTAGGACGCAAGGTGGCTACTAAGAGTGAAACTGAATTAGAATACGTTAGGAAGGAACCGGAAACTCAATCATAAATTAAAAAAAAAACAAAAAACAAAAAAAAACAAGGGGAAAACCTTTACGTCTGTCTAAAGAAGCGGAGAGGAATGTGGCGAACCTATTTACTCCTATTGAAGAAAAAACAATAAATTGTAAATAATATTTCAGGTTTTAGGCGAGACCCTTAGAAATATCGAGTTGAAGAAGACTTTTGAAGAAACTAGAAACCCAAGCCTCTACTCCTGTTCAGACGTTAAGGGATGTGAACCGGGCGATAGGCAAACCTATCTACTTCTGTTTGGTTTAGTTAATGAACAAAATGCGGTTTTACAGGCTGTCCGATGACAAAAGATGATCATGCAGAACAGTTTTGTTGTTCAGCAGTAGTGCTCCATTACAGGACGTAACAATATTTCATATATTATAATTAATATTGTGAATTTTCTGTACCTTTCTCCAAACGAAGCTTATGTAAAGCTAAAGTAACCATTTATATAACAAACAAGTAAAGCCGGGCTTGCTTGACATGCCCGTCCTATAAGTTTATAGGGAAGGGCCATAAACATTACCCGAGCGAAACGTGTAAATACTAAGAGAGAGTATAGATGCTAAGCTACTATTAAACTGGTGGTGAGGAAGCAATACTTTGACTACAGGGAGAGCCGACAAATAATTTGCTCAGATAGAGAAATGTTGATGAATGCTTAAATCATCCCATCATCCTTTATGGACATATTGCTAGTATATAAATACATTTTATATATATATATATATATATATATATATATATATATATATATATATATATATATATTCTTGGAAGACAAGTTGTTGATATTTGTCTTAGAGATTATTAATTTTCTGAGTTAATTCTTTTTGTCTGCCAGTGTCCTTAATATTTTCTCCTTGAGTAAATGGTTAGATAAACATCTTTCATTGATTTCTACCTTCCAGTACATTGAAAACAAACAATCACTTACAAGCAAACAATCAACCGAATGCAGGGAAAATAAAAACAGTGTGTAAATTTTGACTAACACCATATATATATATATGTGTGTGTGTGTGTGTGCGTGTTGGTGTGTGTATTCACTTGAAATGATATTTTTAGTGGATCCTCCTATTTGAGTGGGCGCTCCGTTTAGTTTTTTCTTTCGTTTTTCGATATGAATGTTCGAGAAATATCATGAAAGAAAAATTTACGCTCTCCGGCAGGAATTGAACCTGTATCTCTCTGACCTAAGGTTTAACCAGGTGCTCCTTAACGCACAGATATATATATATATATATATAAAAATTCCAAGAGGATAGAATCCAGGTCGAACTCACTGTCTGATGAATTGGATCGTGATTGCGATTCCAATGTAATAAATTATAACCATGGAATATTATTATTTGAGCCTTATATATATATATATATATATATATATATATATATATATATATATATATATATTGTTTTTTTTCTTTTGGTTTTATGAACGAAGTTCTATGATGGGATTTTACTTCTTATGCAGGCAAGTTAACTGCTGATGATGATGGAAAACCATTTACTTTGTCTGGTCTGGCGGAACATTTCGAAAAATATCACTCGTATTTATAGGCTTGAATCTGGCAGTCACGCTTCTATTTCTTTTTTTATTCATTTTATACTGTTATCTTTTTACATTGAGTGGTGATTTTTTAAACTTGTGAGTACCTGATAGCGAACTTATATATATATATATATATATATATATATATATATATACGTTCGTATTGCGCATGCGCATGTGGCCATAATGTATGCCATTTTTGACTTACCTGAGAAATGGAGTTTCCGCCATTGTTTCGGCCACTGATTTGTATGGGAAAGCCAAGACTTCATCTATAACATGAAGAACGCCATTGATTGCTTGAATATCTGCCGTAGTCACTCGGGCTTTCACGTTATTACTGATTACGTACACTGAAAAGATATACAGGCAAAATATCAGCACAAATTCACAATAAATTTACATTACAGTAAGAAGTATTTTACAACACCGGTTTAGTAACCATCGCTTTGCAGTAATGACACAAATTTCAATAATTTTACATTGTTTGCTTTATCTAGTACATGAGCAGTCACTTAGTATATATCGAAACTGGGATATTAACAATAGTTAAACTGCCAGTAACTACGGAGGAATGGCCTAGTGGATTAAAGTTTAATGTGATAGTAATTGTAATTAATGGTAGAGTAATTTAATGGTATAGTAATTATAATTAATGGTATAGTAATTGTAATTAATGGTATAATAATTTAATGGTATAGTAATTGTAATTAATGGTATAGTAATTTAATGGTACAGTAATTGTAATTAATGTTATATTATTTTAATGGTATAGTAATTGAAATTAATGTTATATTATTTTAATGGTATAGTTATTGTAATTAATGGTATAGTAGTTTAATAGTATAGTAATTGTAATTAATGGTATAGAAATTTAATGGTATAGTAATTGTAATCAAAGATATAGTAATTTAATGTTATAGCAATTTAATTGTATGGTAATTGTAATTTAATGATATAGTAATTTAATGGGATAGTAATTTAATGGTATAGTAATTGTAATCAATGGTATAGTAATTGTAATTAATTGTATAGTAATTGTAATTAATGTTATATTATTTTAATGGTATAGTAATTGTAATTAATGGTATAGTAATTTAATGGCATAGTAATTGTAACCAATGGTATAGTAATTTAATGGTATAGTAATTTAATAGTATAGTAATTTTAATTAATGGTATAGTAATTTAATGTTATAGTAATTGTAATTAATGGTATAGTAATTTAATGGTATAGTAATTGTGAGTTCAATCCCTGAGCCCCGTAGTACAATCTCTGATTTGACGACAGGACTATCAATAACTGAGCAATAATAAAAAATAAAGTAGAAGACGGGATATACCTACGAAGACATGGAAATCGTAACAAAAACATAACACGTAGATTAAATAAAGTGTTCACTTCTAAATACCTTGAAAATTACGTGAACCAACATAAGAAATAGACGACTGGGTTCAATGGTCAAAACCTTGTGGTAGCCACAAAAATTAGGACATTAGCTCGAATTTAAATTATAATCGCTTCTCATCCCCCAAAATCAACAGGCTTCTTAATCATCACCTTCTGTGCAGGAGTTTGTTTGTTATTTAAAAAAGTTAAATTTAGTATTTTTGGTCGAGATGTACAAAGCATTGTTGGAAAAAGCATTTTGATGTAAAGTTGAATTTGGCTTCATGATCGTCTGCCTGTCGGCCATCATTTTGAGCAAGTTACAATGCTTCATGGTTAGAAATCTATATTTTTCTCTAAAAATGTTGTTAACTTGAATGGTTAAATAAATAAATGGAATGGGGGGGACGAAAAAAGAATAAGAAACGACAGCATTTTTTAAAAAACGAATTTTTGTAAATTTTGGTGAACGGGAAGCAATTATTACAATATTTTAAATAGATAGTAATATAACTTGATCGTTATTACATCATATTATTTGCGTATATACACGCACACAGACACACACACCATATATATATATATATATATATATATATATATATATATATATATATATATATATATATATATATATATTGTGAATTTGGGGGGCAATTGCTCTTTTTTGCAAGATTGATTAAAAACGACAGTTAAATTTTTATATAATGTTTCATGTGATCTTATAATTTTTTTAGATTTCAAAACATAAATTATATAAAATTTGTCCGAATATATTATATATCGAAGCGCTTTCGGCTATATTTTACATACATAAGATTATCAATATATTCGGTTAAAATTAAAATAAAATTCATTTTTTGATAATGGCTAAAAGGTATAGCCGAAAGTGCTTGTATATATAAAACATTTGGGCAATTTTATGTAATTTATGCTCTGAACATTAAAAAATTATAAGCTCACATGAAAAATTATATAACGAGTCTTTCATATATATATATATATATATATATATATATATATATATATATATATATATATATATATATTTATAATGTATTAGTGATTATATATATATATATATATATATATATATATATATATATATATATATATATATATATATATGCATACACACATACATACATACATACACATACGTATATATATATAAACAAATTCCAAGAGGATAGAATCCAAGTAGAACTCAATGTCCAGGACAGCGTAAGTAAAGTATTGTTGTATACGGAATAAATTACAATAACCAACAAATACTATACTTAAAAGAGTGCTCAATACAGTTTAGAGAAAATATAATTATTTTGTTTTGTCTCATCAAGTAATGGTGTTGAATGCATTTAACACCATCACTTGATAACGCCACCAGAAAAGGTTAAAACAAAATCGTAATTTTTGTAGTGATTTTATAACATATTTATGTTAGAAATTTCGAATAAATAATTTAAATTCAGAAATTCTTTAATAATAAAAGAAATCTGAACGAAGTAATGACCGTCCCTTAAAATAGGAAAAAAGTCTTGCTGGGCTCTTCGCAAAATATGGCTGTGCACTTTATGGCACACCGGATCAAACCGCAGTTCCTCCTAATCCTTAGCAAATATATATATTATATTAATTAAAGAATATCAAAGACTTAAATTTTGATATTCTTTAATTAATAATAATTTTGCTTTGTCTTTTGACATAGAGCTCTCCCTGTATCGAGATCCACCTAGAATTTCCTTACGGATTACCATATTGTACCATTACTAAACACACAGACACACACATACATATATATATATATATATATATATATATATATATATGTGTGTGTGTGTACACATATATATATATGTGTGTGTGTGTGTGTGTGTGTGTGTGTGTTTGTGTGTAGTAATGATACAATATGTTAATCGATATCAGCAATTAATAGTATTTTCAATATTTTTAGCTTATTACTCTAAGCGTTGTATTTAATGGGTTTAGTTATTTGTGTATCAGTTCAAATATTTGTACACCTAACGTAACGCTTATAGAAATAATCAGAATTATAACATATATATATATATATATATATATATATATATATATATATATATATGTGTGTGTGTGTGTATAATAAATCCTATGGTATATAATGTATCCTTGTAATAATAGGTTGAATAAGACTGACGAATGTGTGTGTGTGTGTGTGTGTGTGTGTGTGTGTTTGTTTGGGGAGATGGCGTAATACATTTTAACAAGCTTTTAACTTTACATAATTTATAACATTTATTATGATTTATTCATCAATTTAAAAAAAAATACAGGTGCGTTCATATAACACACGCTAAGACAGAACTGGTCAACTATTATTCAATAAGTTGCCTTTTCTACTAAGTAGCGAATAATTTTCATTTGCACGAGAATTTCATACTCTCAAATGTGCATATATATATATATATATATATATATATATATATATATATATATATATATCTGTCTCGTCGCTTTTTTGTGTGTATATATATCTAAATATGTCCGGGTGCTTATGTATTATAATCTGATTGTGTTGTGTTGTTTCTCGCGTGTGTTTAAGACCCCATTCACACACTTGAGTTAAAATATATATACATGTATTGTCGGATGACCGGATATTGTAGCGTCTGTTCTAACGTAATTTCAATGATGAATAACATATGTATTTTTTCTTTTTCCTCAGTAATTTTATAGTTTTTAAATTTAATAGTGATTAAATTTGGATTTTAAAATTGGCAGTTTTTAATTGTAAATATCAAATTTTATCATATAATTTAATAATTATTGGTTAGAATAAATTCTTTTTTAATATTACCCGTATTTTAAAGATCTGAATAGCTATTATAACATGATTTCTTTGTCAAGCTTTTGAATCTTCCTATCCTTGGGTTTTGATTGGTCATTCTAGCTTCTGTAACAATGTTTTCCCCTAGCGAAGTATCGTTAATTAATTTGAAACTTATAAAACCATTTATTTTGTATTCAACACCATCACTTGATAAGACACCGAGGGTGTTAAAACAAAATGGCTATTTTTGTAGTGATTTTATAACATTTATTTTAGAATTTTTTTTTAAAAAAATAATTATATATATATATATATATATATATATATATATATATATATATATATATATGCTCATTTGCGGGTACTGAGCAAGAATGACGACTGACGTCAATAATATTTTACGATTTTCTCTGTTTCAATGTCCAGTCTGAAATAGTGGTTCTATGCCTGATGAACCAATGCGCTTCTGACCTACTGAACGACTGTTTACTATTTTTTGCTCTGGCGTTTTTCCCCCCCAAGCCGTTGAATTTTAATTCTACGATTTTCATTTCGCTAAATTGGCCAAGTGCCAGACTCTGATATGAACCATAGTTGGAAGCCAAGCTAGAATCGAAGCCAGTTTGAAATCCCATCATTTCTTTATTCATGAGGTTCTTGTACGTCTATAATTGCTTGTTTCACATTGTATAATTTAAAGGTTCTTTCAAATTAAGGTGGTTGCTACGCATCCCTTATGACAAAGATTCAGAATAATGTTTGTTTGATGAAAAAACAAAAACAAAGATTGAAACTATTTTCTCCGGTCCCCCTTACAAAAAAAAAGGAAAAAAAAAAACAAAAACAAGGAAAAACATTTGGATTCGTTTAAATGGTCAATAATCTTCCTTGGAATCAGTACATCTTTGCAGCTGTAAAATTTGTCCACATCTATCTATATTGCTCTGGTCATATCTATCTTGGTATACTTATATCTATCCATCTGTCTCTTTCTCTCTCACCTCTCTCTCTTTCTCTTTCTCTCTCTCTCTATATATCTACATATATATATATATATATATATATATATATATAGAGAGAGAGAGAGAAAAAGATATATATATATATATATATATATATATATATATATATATATATATATATATATATAGCCTCTAAGTGTTGACACCTATGTTTACTTTTATATTTACACACGCTCTATCTCTGATAGATTGAGCACTTTATCCCATAAATATAGCACATCTTAAGACTATATTTCTTCATATATATATATATATATATATATAAGAAACGAAAATCTTGGTAATCCGTATGGATAATCCCAAGGAGGATGAAATCAGGAGAGCTCAATGTTAAGTCAGAGCGAATAACTTAATTTAAAGAAAAAGCTGACCACTCTAATTAGTTATAATTTATTTCACCAGAGATTTTATTTTTCTCTGGATCTTCAGACTTCACTTTCGAGGATGAAAAATGAATATAAAATTTACACTTTTGAAGGGCAGTATTAACCTTAAATATGATATAGAGGGTGGTGAGGGATAGTCTGACATGGTCGAATTTATATATATATATATATATATATTAATACACAATGAAATCCAAAATCACCTCATATGAGGAGTTATATTTAATTATAATTTATTGTAATATATCTTCTTTTTAAATATAACTTTGGAATAGTATTTTTATGTATTATTTTGTATTTTTAAACATAACTTTATCTATATATTTTAAGTTTTCTTTAAACCCCCTTTTTATTCCTCTCTTAGTTTCAAATTAAACATTTCATTCTTCATATAACCCCAATTTAATGTCATAAGGTTAATATCTGGGTTTAATTTTATAAAACCTCTTCTCTTTAATATATTCCCTTCCACCACCGCCTGACCACTGTTTGGTTCCTTTCGTCTAACTGAAACATTGAAATGGATAAATTCTGTATTAGCTTTTCGGTTCATTTTTTTAAGCTGTCACAGTCCAATTTCTAATTCTGACACGTACTCAGTCTATACCGGGATTGAAAAAGACTGACGGATTATATTTTCGTCTGTTGAAATAAGCTTATTCATTTTATAGATTGATTTTGGATTTTAATGTGTATTAATCTTTTGTATATATATATATATATATATATATATCCACGTAAGATGAGAACGAATAAAGTACAATTCCAACGTTCGTAACATTTAATTCAACAGAGAGCTCAATACAAAGTAGTGCAATATAATTTATTTTAAGATATTGCATCAAAAACATGCCAAAATCGCTACACAATGGCAGTCTTGTTTCGATGCGTATCAATGCTTCTCATGAGGCGATTGTAAATTACTGGCAAGTGAACGATTTAATAAAAATAGCAATTTGACTTGTTTTCGATGTAATATCCTAAAATAAATTATATATACACACATAGG
Source organism: Acanthosepion pharaonis (assembly GCA_903632075.3). Lineage (NCBI taxonomy): Eukaryota > Metazoa > Mollusca > Cephalopoda > Sepiida > Sepiidae > Acanthosepion > Acanthosepion pharaonis. The sequence continues at coordinate 3,306,172 of CAHIKZ030001335.1, read as the reverse complement.
AGGACAACTTCTACCTAATTACACAGTATATATATATATATATATATATATATATATATATGTGTGTGTGTGTGTGTGTGTGTGTGTGTGTGTGTGTGTGTGTGTTGTGTGTGTGTCTATAGATATATATGAGTGTGTGTCTCTGTGTGTGTGTATGTGTGCATGTGTATGCATGTGTATGCTTCTGTGTGTAAAAATTTCAGATAGAGTATATGTTATGGAGTGATTTCACAGTGGTGGCTTGTATTTGTACTAAGTCGGTCCTAAAATAGGTTTGACGTACAAAATGTTAGGAACTTGATATATTAGATAATGACGCCAAATAAATCTAGTTGTGGTCGCTGGTACTTTTAGTATTCGACTAACGGTCGTCCGGCATCGACTGACTGACCGACCCACTGAGCGATATTCAGTCACCCCCCCCCACGAGGGCATCATGTGGCATAAGGCCGGTTTAACGTGGGATCTGCCAGCCCGTGGGCTCGGCCAAAAATATGCCCTTTTATCCCGTATAAACGTGTTCAGGGTCGGTTTACCTCCCCGAAAGAGACTCTACCCTTCAGCGTAGCCACGTTTGGGTTCCTCCCCGCCCGAAGTCAGAGAGTTCAACCGGTCAGCCGGTCGTCCGACTTCAGACTGAAACCAGACCGACTCACTGAGCGACTTCTCGTTACTCTTACTACTCCTACTTATTATAGGTGGGAGCGTCTATTAACTATAGAATAGGTGTGTTCCACTATAACAGTATATTAGGTTAATATGAATAAGAAAAAGAAAACTTATCATCTGAGAGGCAGAGACCCGTCGGCTCTCATAAGTTATCTTTTTGTCTTTATTCATATATACAGTCCCTTCCAAAAGTATTGAAAAGGCAAAAGCAATTCCTTTGTTTTTACTGTTCGCTGAAGACATTTGAGTTTAAGATCAAAAAATGAATATTAGACAAATATTCAGAATTTCAGTTTTTATTTCCTGGTATTTGAATTTCAATGTGCTAAACAGCTTAGGATATACCACAATTTGTATCAGATCACCCTATTTTTAGGTGTACATCTAAGGGGACAGATAGTCTTAAAGTAAATAACATTTAATATTTGGTTGCATAACTGTATCATGCCTGCTACCCATTAACGTCACCACACTTGTATTCTTCATTTGTGATGGTTTTTCCAGACTTTTAACGCACCTTCTTTCACTTCTTGTTTGCTTCGAGGAATTTCCTCCTTCAGTCTCCTTTTCTGGAGATGAAATGCTATATTGGGTTGACAGACTTGTTCAATCTAAATCTGTCCACTTTTTCCGCGCTAATGAAGTCCTTACTTGTGTTGGCAGTATGATTTGCTTCATTGTCCTGTTGCGTTATAAACTTTCACCCCATTAGCTTGGATCCATTTCTCTGTAAATTGGCAGGCAAAATGTTTCTGTAGACTTCTGAATTCATTCTGCTACTAGCATCATGAGTTACATCATCAATAAATATAAATGATCCTGTTCATGAAACAACTATGAACATCCAAGCCAAGACACTGCCTCCACCATTCTTCACAGATGAGCTTTTATGCTTTGGATCATAAGCAAAGCCTTTCTTTCTCCATATTTTGGTCTTTCAATCATTTTGCTAGATATTAATCTTAGTCTTATCAGTCCATAAAATATTCTTCCAGAACCTTTTGTTGCTTATCTCTCTGGCCTTCCTATTCTTATTACTGATCAGTGATTTGCATCTTGTGGTATGGCCACTATATTTCTACTCTTAAAGTCTTCTTCGAATGGTTTATTATGAAACATTCATCCCTGCACCATAGACGTTGTTGGTGTTGTCATCGACAGTTGTTTTGCGGTCTTTCGTCACAACTCTAACAATGTTTCTGTCATCAACTGCCGGTGTTTCCTAGGACAAAATGTTCTATGTCTGTTGCTCAGTACCTCAAGAGCTTCTTTCTTTTTCAGTATATTCCAAATTGTTGTGTTGTCAATGCCCAATGTTTGTCCAATGGTTCTAATTGAGTTTCCATTTTTCTCAGCTTCAGAATGCTTTTCTACCATAGACAGCTCTCTCATCTTCATGTTGGTTTATTCTTTTAAGCAAGAAATGCAGTCTTTACAGGTCAAACTCAAGACTAAAACCAAGAGTAGTCATTCAGAGTTATTTAATGTTTACGCAATCAATCTAAAAGGCAACACCTGAACAACAAGAAACACCTGTCAGTCAAGTGTTTCAATAGCTTTACTCACTTAAAAATGAGTGGGTTCAGACAAAAGGTAGTATGTCCTATGTTGTTTAACACATCAAAACGTAAATACCAGCAAATAAAAGCAGAAATTATGAACTCTTGACATATATTCATCTTTTGATCTTAAACTTAAATGTCTTCAGTGAACGACAAAAAAAGGAAATGGCCTTGCTTCTTTCAATACTTTCGGAGGGGGTATATATATATATATATATATATATATATATATATATATATATATATATATAATTATTTATTCGAAAATTATAAGATAAAATGTTATAAAATCACTACAATATATATATGTTATAAATATGTTATATATATGCTATATGTTATATATATATATATATATATATATATATATTTTTTAAAAATATTTATATATATATATGTGTGTGTGTGTGTGTGTGTGTGTATATAAATATGTTATAAAATCATTACAATATACATGGTGTTTCAATACTTTCGAGGGGTATATATATATATATATATATATATATATTCGAAAATTATAACATAGATATGTTATAAAATAAGTACAATATATATATATATATATGTTATAATTATGTTATATATATATAGGTTATAAATATGTTATATATATGTGTGTGTGTGTGTGCGAGCGCGCATGTGTGTGGCGTGTGTCAGGAGTGTAGTGAAAGAAAGGATGCACAAATCCCCGACTCCCTCTAAGCTGCTATAATAATCTTCATTTGTTTCTCTTGTGGGTGGTGTGACAGTTATCGGCGGGAAAAAAAATTATCGTTGAGGCGAGAACAAGTTTCGGTGTTTGGTTTCACTTCAGAACAAATGCTCATATATAAAATGAATCAACTTCTTTCTTTATCCATCCGTTGATACTACCGTCTTTAAATCGTTTAAATAAATGCCACACCGCCAGAATTGAAATGGTCTACTAAGTTTCTCTCTTATTATTTAAAACAACAATGGCCTACTACAGATTCAATGACCATTTTGATATGAACGGTAAAATTTCCGGCTAACAAATGTAATCGCCACGTAATCGATCTTTAAGAAAACAAAAGCAAAAAAAAAAAGGGTTCGCTTCTATGAAAATATTCTGTGACTTACTATTTTAGAGCCAAAAAGCAGATATACCAACTGTACTTGATATAATGATTTACTACGCGAAGCTTAGATGAAGCATAATGCCAAAAGTATGGAACGCTCTGTGAGGATCAAACTCACTACTCAGCTGTAGTCGACTTAAGGAGGCAGGCTTGTTAACCATTACACCACGTCGAATAGCCGCAACTGTAGTTGATATTTACCAAATATTCACAATTATAATTAAATCTTAAGCAGTGCACGCCAAACGAATGAAAAACAAGTAAACTCCATTTTTACAAGGTTATTTTTATCCTTATTTTTCCTTTAATTATAGAAAAACCTATAAAAATGGCGTTTTTTA
>CAHIKZ030001335.1:3280000-3297500 GCA_903632075.3 Acanthosepion pharaonis | reverse complement strand
GTGCACAAAAGACACACACACACACACACACACACATACATATATATATATATATAGCTTTAAGTTATGAAAATATTTTTAAAGGTACAAAATCTAATTAAAGAAATGAAAGTGTGCAGCTTAATATTAAATGACATTTTTAAAAGCGAAGCAACCGGTTTCGATCCCGCTCTTCAGGCCTCTACGGGAGATTTAACTTAGATTAAAATAACGGGAAAATGTGTAATGAAGAGCAGGAAAAAATGAACACAAAGATCTAAAGACAACAGCGAACCCCCAACAAACATTCATACTGTTTAAGTTATACTATATTTATGGGTTAAAGTGCGCAGTATCAGGGATAGAGCGTTTGTAAATACGAAAGTAAACATTGGGGTCAACACTCGGAGGCGACAGTGTTACATGATAAACGCAATCTTCAGTTTAGTTCGCCGGCCTACTATGTATATATTTATATGAGGGGAGGTTAGTTTATGGGTGAATGAACGAGGCTATTAAACCCAAAGCCTGTGTCATGATCACTTATAAAATGTTAGTACAACATCGACGATTTGCAAGTAGTTCCGTCTACCCAATTACACTTACAACACGTCGTATGTTTCTGAAGCACTTTCCAAAGGTGCCACACTCTATATATATATATATATATATATATATATATATATATATAGTGCGAGCCTTCAGTATATTTTTTTAATCTTTTACCTTATTTTAAGATTTAGGTTTTATTCTTACTATATATATATATATATATATATATATATATATATATATATATATATATATATATATATATATGAATCATTCATATACAAAAGAGACGAAAAATTAAAGAGAATCGAAACGTGTTTTCTTTGAAATGTGTTATTGTTAACGGATACAAACTTTTGGAGCATGCAGTCGCAACGCTAAGGTTGAATTTCTTTGAAAATTTAAGAAGCTACCTGAGTTTTACCTAGAACAAAATAATTTCCATGCCTGATGATGACTGAATGTACAGTTGAAAGTACTTGCGTATTAAAGAAATACCTTATACAGCTTATAATTTTTAAAAACAAGGATCATAGCATTCATCGAGTGATTTGTAGGCTAATTCACCTTTAAAATTTTGTTTGCGAAGGGATTTGGCCATTTTATATCACTAACTTTACTAATCTACTTTTTTGTATGAATGATTCATTGTAATATAAATTGAACAGCACCACATACATACACACACACACACACACACACACACACACATATATATATATATATATATATATATATATATATATATATATATATATACACTAGGTGCAGCAGAAATACCTACGACATATAACTCACAAATATACCTCTCACATAATGGTAATACATTTGCTAGATGAATGCATCAATGCCGCAACCTGTAGTATATATATATATATATATATATATATATATATATATATATAATATTGAAGTCAACACTTAGAGGCGACAGTCTGTGTCATGCTCTAAGTGTTGACTTCAATGTACACTTTTAGACACGCTCTATCTCTGATATTGAGAACTTTATCCCATAAATATACCACACCTTAAGACTATATATATATATATATATATATATATATATATATATATATATATATTGAGTAGTGGGAGCTGTAATTAAGGTCTGCTCAGCATAGTTTCAGTATAAACCACAGGTGGGCTCTGTGGATATTGAGCAAACACAAATGTGCCTGTGCGGACGTCTGCAACAGGCATTGGCTAGCAGCCCTAGTCGATGGGTATCTTCGAATACAAGAGTACAGATATTATTTATTTTATATACATCTCTTGAAAATGAGCCTCATATAATAAAAATATAATTAATAATAATAATGTTGGCTTTTTATTCCTTATGCATTTCTTCTCAATAACGTCTGCAGACTAATTTGAAAAAAAAAGAACATTACAATTGGATCATACAAATGTGACACAGTGTTATGAATCACGATTGTGTAGCGTCAGTCTCCACGGAGAAGCGTGTATTCATGTCATTTATCTCGCCTTGAAAACCTGGCGTAAAATGCCACCGATTTAAAATGGCGGTAAACCCCCAGAAATCGAATGTATGCGAAAACTAGTTTTATTATACGATTCCCAGATCACACAGATATGAGGCCAAAACATAAATGTTAATATTCGGAACCCGGTGGGATTCGAACCTGTAACTTGACTCTGATGTGCTGGAGAAGGGGTTAATCATTGCGGCGATAAAGACGTAACCTTTCGACCTGAGGGGCGTTCTCTAATCGGAAATAACGGAAGAAGTGTATAAAAGACTGGCATCAGAAATCAAACGTCGCGGATAGTTTTCTGAGTGAAACGCGCGAGGCGAGGCTAAAGTCAACAATAATATGTAATTTGGCACAATGGGAGAAGCGAGAAACGATCCGGATGAGAGATGGACACAGATAATGACCAGGAAGAGACAGTAGAAAATCAATGGGGGTAAAATGGAGCAAGGATTGAAATGCTGTAAGGACAGAGAGAGGAAGTGTTTTCATTGAGAGTAATGAACAAATAAAAAAAGAGATTTAATACGACATTCGCAATAAAATAGGAAAGAAGGCAAGAGAACACTTCGGAAAGGCTGGTCGGAAGAATCGTTTTAATAGAAAGCAAGAAGAAAAGAGATAGCTAGTGAATGAAATCGGAAAGAAAGACGAACGGGATAAAATATATATTTACACCAAATACGGATGCCTCACTGTGACACAAAGTTTAATTGACAGACCAGTTCTACTGGAGAGAATCCGCTCTTTTCTAAGTACTGTGCCTTGTGCTAAACTAGTCTAAGCGTTAATAACTAAACGACATATCCACATATAAATAAAGAAACGTTGAATAAAGAAACAAATTTACGAATAGAAAGAAAGGAAGAATGATAAATATTAGAAAGGTAAAAAAAGATGAAAAAGTAATTTTCGATAAAGACGGAATGAAGGAAGGCAAGAAAGAAGAAGGAGAGAAATTAAGAATTCCAGATGAAAGAAGAGTTGTGATGAGGAAGAAGAATGGACGCCAAAAACGTTAAATAAATTCAACGAACAAGCAAACAAATAAAAACGATGAAAAAAGATGTCGAAAAGATGCAAAATGAATGATGAAAAACACGTCGAAAGAAAGGTAAGAAGATTTTTTTATCGGAAATGTTGGACAAATTAGAATAAATTTAAAACAAGAATAAAACAAAATTAAGGCAAAAGAGAATAAAAAAGAAATTCTAAGAAAAAGAATGAAACGAAAGGAATAATAGAAAAAAGAAGGAAATTTAAGAAATTATAAGAAAAAGAAGGAAATGAAAGAAATAATAAGAAAAAGAAGGAAATGGAAGAAAGAAAAGGAAGTACGGCATATTAAGAAAAGAAAAAATTCACGAAGGAAAAATTAAATGATAAGTGTAAAACGAAGCAACATTGAAAAAGACAAAGGAAATAAGAGAAAAACACTGAAATAAAAGAATGAGAGAGAAGGATCAACGAATATAGCAAATGAATGACTGAAATATGAAGAGAATAGTGAAAAGATCATTGATGAATGTATTTCAATGATGAAACATTCAGAATCAATAAAAATATAAAAATGAGCAATAACGATGAAACAACCAAACGAAGATTGAAAAGATTAAAGATGAAAAAAGGAAAAAGTATAAAATAAAATGTAAGAACTAAGTAGCAGAAATTAACAAATTTCCATTTATATTTAATCAGGAAAAGATCCAGGATTGTCAACCATTTTGTATGCTTTGTGCAGAGTCGAAGGCCAAGCTTTGACGAATTCCACTAACAAAGAATCATGTAATAAGCTATTTAGGATTTTCTACAAATGAAACAGAAAATAAAATGTAACAAATTTTAGCGCTGCGAAATTGTCTCTGACGCTATAGAAGGAAATGAAAGTCTATTTTATATTTTATAAATATTTTATATTTTTATTTAATACTATCTCCTCTCAGTATATAAGCAATCATTGCGACATATTGTGAATTCGTCTGTCATCTTAGAATCTATAGTTCAATTATTTCCCGTAGCCTTCTCGAGAGGTATACTTTCACAGTAATCTTTTGCTCAAACTGTTTTCTATTCAAAATTATAGATCCAAGTCTAATCTACTATTTAACCCATAGCATCGGAGAGAAAAGAGAAATTCCGGCTTTTCCCAACGGCATTTTTACGAAAGTGAACGCAACAGATTCGTGTAGAATCTGAATTAAACCCGCTAATTCCACCTACTACGCCAAAGTTGATCCATAATTCTTTTTCGTTTGCTCATAGAATTCGTTTGAAAATATATTTGTAAGAAAATAAAATTGTAAATGAAAGAAGGACAAGAAGGGAAAAAAAGAAAAGAAAAACTAAAAAAAAAATGAATTTATGAATGAAATAAAGAAAGATTTACCAAATGAAAGACGCCAAAAAGGAAGAAGAAAAGAGAAAAGGTGAAGAAAAAAAAAAAAAAAAAAAAAAAAAGAATCAGGCATCGACTATCAGAACATCGTACGTAGTGACTCCGCACATCAGTCAGGGTGATATGATTAACGTGTCCACCTCATATGGTAAGTTTCACACGTCGCCTCCAAGTGATTCATCATTGGACGGCAAGCGAGCCTTTTTGGCAATGTGACTACCTCAAGTGACATTTAAAGAAATGAAGGCCATGACCATCAAGGCGATGGGGTCAAGCTTTTTCAACAAACATTATAGGTAAAGCAGATGAGGGAGAGATGTTTGATCAGTGATCATGTTTCATTAGAGTGGAGCTGCTGTCGGCAGTGGTCAGCGAGGGTCAGTAGTCTATCGTAGGTGAACCTGATGGACTCAATGCGCCTAAAATGCAATGGGCGTTACCCATTCATTTATCAAAAGAATTATGGATGTTGAGTTGGTAGAAGTGGTCATCTAACACCTTTGATAACAAACAACAGATTTGAACCTGGAGAATTAAAGTGAATTTGATATAGGAATAAGTGCCCCCTTACTTTCTCTCTCTCCTCTCTCCCTCTCTCTACATACATGTATATATATATATATATATATATAAATTGTGTGTATGAGTGTGTTCATGCTTAAAATAAAATAACACGAGCAAATAAGATATATATATATATATACATATATATATATATATATAAATTGTGTGTGTTTGTGTGCGTTCATACTTAAAATGAATTAATAACACGAGAAAATAATATGCATATATATATATATATATATATATATAAGTGAACATTGCAATTAACACTCAGAGGCGACAGACTGTTTGATGCTCAACGCAGTCATCAGGCCACATTTTATATTTATATACGCTCTATACCTGATAGTGAGCATTTTATTTCTTAAATATAGCACATCTTAAAACTATATTTCTTCATAGATAGATAGATAGATAGATAGATAGATAGATAGATAGATTACACAAGAAAATCCCAAATTACCTCATAAGGGTGGATAGATCTATTTCAACCAACGCGATTTGCGTCGGTCTTATTCAACCCCCGCTGTGTATGGACTGTATTCGTTTCAGTATCAGAAATTTAAAATTTAACTTCGATTTTTTCCAAACTTATTTTCAAGTTATAAAAATTGTTATCGTACATAAAATTCGTCGCAAAAAATCAGTAAAAAGAATCGCAGAAAACTATCGTACTAATAAAAATTGAGAATCTGTAACATGAGCTATTGAAGAGTTAGAGAGTTATACCCCTTTAATTGAAAAAGTGTGGCACATATGTGATGCACACACACACACACACACACACACACAGACACACACATATATATATATATATATATATATATATATATATATATAAGTAAAATAAGAATAAGTGAAGTATAATTCCACTGTACGTAACATTTAATTTAAAAAATAGCTCACTACAAAGTAGAGGTAAATATTATTTATTTTAGCATTTTAAAACATCTTAAAAATCGCTACATAATGGCAATTATGTTTCAACACTAGAGCATTTACTTAAATATTTGTATCTATAAAAAGAATGTATAAACATAAAAATGTCTTAAAATAATTGTCGGACTTTGTCCATTTCATAAAGTGTGACGTCATTTGTTTACATTTGGATACGCGATGAGCAGATATGAATGTACGTGAGAGAATCATGGAAGATTGTTGTTTAAAGACATTAAAATCGACCTGGCTAACCGAACGGTTCACTGTGGCCCAATCGGTTAAAGGCACGTCATGCTAAATGACGGCTCCGTATAGGGTACAAGTTCGATTCCTGTCGGAGGACGAATATTTTCTATGAAAATATCTCGGACATTCAGGCCGGTAAATGTTATTAATACTGTTTATTATAAACAGAGCATTTACTTAAATATTTGTATCTATAAAAAGAATGTATAAGAATGTCTTAATATATATAGTGCATTTCTATGTAAAAATTTTAATGTTCTACAAAAGAGAATAGAAGTTACGGTCATTTACTTAATTTATTTAAATTATTAGTGTGTCAAATTATTATCGAAGTATAATAAAAACCCATGTAAAAAAGAAAACAACTTTAACTGCTTCATTTACAGATTTTTATGGATTCATACAGTAACTAAGATGAAATTAGATCGAAATAAAAAAGTAAACAGCGTTCAAAAAGGAGAGAGCATTTGGTTAATAATGAGATATGTGATCCTTTTTAAAAATGACTTGGAAAATGCGCTGGTCCATCAAACATGTAAATTTCTGGATCTCCTCTAATATAATTTCATGTGATAGGTTGAAAATTTCCTGCCATAAGTTACCCTTGCTTCTAAATTGGCGTCAAGTCTCATAAACACATCGCTTCAGAATTCTCCACAAGTTTTTAATTGGGTTTAAGTCTCGAGAATTGATCAGCGAGTTCATCTTCCAAGGTCCACAGAAGCCTAATTTCTGGAGGTACTCCGTTCGAGAATTGACCAGCAAGTTCATCTTCCAAGGTCCACAGAAGCCTAATTTCTGCAGGTACTCCGTAGTTTTATGCGCTGAATGCCAAGGAGCATTATCTTGCATAAATATGATGGAGCTCCTGAATGTGATTCTTTGCTTTTTGAGCCAAGATTCCAGGTGATTTTTGAGGAAGACTATATAAGCATCTATCGTCAGGCACTCTCCACGGACCAACCATGATACCTCCAATAATACCAGCCCAAATCATACCTCTTCCTCCTTGTTGGTGTGTCAAACGTTGATGACGATCTCATCCATCTACGACCCAACCGTTGCTCCAATTTCCAGGGCCGTCAAATATTGCACGATTTTCATCTGTCAACAGAACTTTCGAGAAATCTACCTTCATGTTCTCCTTTGCCCATTTCAAACGCATTTGTATGTGTAATTTTGTCAGTCGACGCTTTGTCACTGGTCTCACTGATGTCCCAATCTTTTTTCAGAAAACGATAGAGAGTACTTCTGGACGCTGTTCCTTCTTCAATACTCCTGAAAAGTACTCCACTGGTCAGGCCTGTGTTATTTACAGCTTCACCTTTTGTAACAAAACATCGGGAAAAAAACTCTCGTGTGACCCTTATCGGCCATGTTACGTAGCTTCATAGGAACTGCAACAAATCTTTTCATAGTTTGGTGATATCTTCCAATTATTTTGGTTATTTCTAATGTAGATTTACCTTTGGAAAGTTCAGATGTTATAATATCTTTTTCAGAATGGGTCAAGTCATATTTGCGACTCATAATTGCATGATTACAATGACACTCGTCTATAGTCTGGAACACTTCTATATCGTGTTAATATTTCAAATGGCCACCGCTTGTTTCCCTTCGCGCAGAACAATATAGTTTTTATACAAACTACGCGTATATCTACTCCCATTATACTGTGAACATTTTGTAAAATTCTGACTGCTAGTATTTGGACAAAATGAAAAAATGTCACCTCGTTAATGATTTGAAACGCAATATATATATATATATATATATATATATATATATAGAGAGAGAGAGAGAGACAGACAGACAGACAGACAGACAGACAGACAGAGAGACAGACAGACAGACAGAAAGAGAGATGTAGATAAATAGAGAGAGTGTGTGTTCGAAAGCGATGCATTGAACGTTAGACAGTGTCTTACTACAACGAAATGCGTTCGTAAATTAACCGCGCTCTCGTAGATTTTTAAAGTCGGTCAGATGCCGCCATTATTCCTTTGACATTTAGCTGTCGTCAGCCAACAGTAATAAACGTAAGTTGTCAGTGTCGTAATTTCATGGTCGTAATTTCATGACCGCAACCTCGCACATATGTGTGTGTGCGCACGAGCGCAAGCGTGTGGGTGTGAAAAAGGACAGCCATCCTATGATGCCTATTGAATTTATACGACATCATTTCCATTGTTTTATTTATTTATTTATTATATTTGTTATTTCTTTGAAATTTCTGCGTTTAGATTTTTCGGATCCAATTTCAAAGAAAATATGACACGTTAAAAAATGGGTTACATCACTCTACCTGGCCCTCTAGGTTGATTTCATATGCAAGTCAAAATGTTGGACACAACCCTGATATTTTGGGTCATCTGAAGCTGTCATATTTGCGAAAGATGATTTGCAGTTTGTTAGAGACGATAGATAAATTCAATAGGCATAACATATCTATCATTTCTTTTTTAATAAAAATTGTTTAGGAGGACAACTTCTACCTAATTACACAGTATATATATATATATATATATATGTGTGTGTGTGTGTGTGTGTGTGTGTGTGTGTGTGTGTGTGTGTGTGTGTGTGTGTGTGTGTGTGTCTGCGCGCGTGTGTTTGTGTGTGTACGCGGGCGCGTGTGTTTGTGTGTGTACGCACGCCCGTGTGTGTGTTTTTATATATAAAAGTAATTGAAGTCAGTTTCATGCAAAACGCAGTTATGATAGAAACAAAATGAAGATAGATAGATAGATAGATAGATAGATAGATAGATAGATAGATAGATAGGAGCAGGTTGAGATAGATAGATAGATAGATAGATAGATAGATAGATAGATAGATAGATAGATAATGAACATACTAAGATATGAATAGTCTATGATAGATATGAATAGACTATCATAGATAGATAGATAGATAGATAGATATGAAAAAGACTGAGATAGATAGATAGATAGATAGATAGATAGATAGATAGATAGATAGGAACAGACGAAAAGATAGATAGATAGATAGATAGATAGATAGATAGATAGATAGATAGATAGATAGATAGAGATAGATAGATAGATAGATAGATAGATAGATAGATAGATAGATAGATAGATAATGAACATACTAAGATATGAATAGTCTATGATAGATATGAATAGACTATCATAGATAGATAGATAGATAGATATTCAGTTTGGAATATAATGATGATTTACAGACAATTTTACTTCTGATAAATTCTCCAAGAGAAATTCCAATTTAGCCAAAGAACCACTTTCTTGTCTATGGCCACAGTCGCACCTGTCAGTGAAAGTACTCCTTTTCCATTTTAACAGAGCCTGGGGTAAGTTCCCAGTTCAAAAGCTATTATCAATGTCCCTAAGGTCTGTCGGACCACCGCAAAACTCACTTTAGCTTTAACATCGATTTTTGGCCTCTTTTCTAATATTTTAAACAGCAGATGATTAAGGCCCGTCTCCAGTCAATGCCGATTTTGCTGTTCGTGTTGTTATAGAATTGATATTTTCTCTTCCATGTCTTTTACATTCTTTCTTATTTTCTTTCTTTTCCCCTTTTGCATCATTCTATTTCGTTTGTTTATTCATTATTCTTTTTCCCTCGTTATCTCTTTCTCTATGTCTTTACCTATTCGTTCCTCTAATTCTCTTTCTAATCTCTTTTGCTTTCTTTCTATCTTTTTATCGCTTTCTCTGTTTCTTTATCCTTCTCTGTTCCTTGGTCTTTTCAAATTTTAAAGGTAGTCATTTTCATTTCAGAGCCGTTCAATTACTTTGACCGGTGACAAGCTCTTTATCAAGGTTTTGTGTTTTCCATTATTGACGACCAAAAGACAAGACTCGTATTAACTGGTCTCCAGGCCACTGCTCTCTCTCTCTCTCTCTCTCTCTCTCTCTCTCTCTCTCACACACACACACACACACACACACTTTCTCTCTTCCTCTCTTTTCCCCTCTCTCTCTTCTTCTCTGTTACCCTCTGCCTTTCTCTTTCTCTTTTCCTTTCCCCTCTCTCTCTTCTTCTCTGTTACCCTCTACCTTTCTCTTTCTCTTTTCCTTTCCCCTCTCTCTTACAACTCTCTCTCTTACCCTCTCTCTTTTCCTTTCTCATCCCCCTCTCTCTTCCTCTCTCTTCCCCTTCTTCTTTTCGCCCTCTCTCTCCCTCTCTCTTCCCTCTTTCTCTCTCTCCCCCCTCACTCTCTATCTCATGCTATGCAGACAAACCTGAAATTATTCATTTCCATGCTAACGTAGTGTACTTTAACTTAGTGTAATGGTTAACAAACTTACGTTACAACTGCATAGTGAGTTCGATTCTCACTGGGTGTGCCATTCGACTTTTTGCCATATCTAATCTATGCTTAGAAAACCACCATTTCCCTGCAAAATTTCGGACATTTTTATTTGAATTACTTGGAAATGTCTTCTAAATCTTTTCCCTTATTGTGAACAGGCACAATCTTTAAACTGTGCTTTTCACCAAGTTCTTTCATCTTAAGAATGGCAACTGTTTTCCTACTGACAATTAATGGAGAAAATTGCAAATTTTCTCTTCTATTTAACTCCAGTCGGGGAACATTTTAAAGGAAGTGAGGAAGACTCTTATCTAAGGGAGACAATTCAAATCACATCCTGTATCACTAATGTTTGTTTTATTCGTAAGTAAACTCATACTTCTAATCAGAAAGAGACATTGTGAACCGTTAATAGCACACGTAACGAAAACAGGATTTCACATTCACAGGCTACACGGAAGGCAAGTGTCATATTGGAAGAAAATGAGTACCTACCGACACCAAGGTTCGAACGTGTCACTCTGGACTTATGAATATATGTTTACCGCCATCTGTATAAATAACGGTGTCAGGCTACTGAATGCAGTGATTATTAAGTGATTATTGAGTGGAACTATCCAGTCGAATTAGTGTGAATTATTGTGCGTCGATGATTTGGGTTTGATTTAGGATTTACCAGAAATTAAGCCCAGCCAAGCTTGGTATTCACTGAAATGGTTAATTATCTTTGATTGACTTTTCTTCTTTGTATTTGTTAAGTATTTATTTGTGGTTGTAATTAAAAACTGCTTTATTTTAACATTGAAGTCTTGAGTTATAATTAATTATTAACGACAACCGTATGTCACAAAAGCAAAAGAAACCAAAAAACAATCAATTACATAACGAATCCGAATGGAAGTATGGCGGAACATAAAGATTTTGTAAGCGTACTTACATGTGGCACAAGGTCGAATGTATTGAGTACTCAGTCAAGATCGAACTCTCTACACCTACTGCAATTGCCCTAAAATGAAGTGTCACAACTTATATAGTGAATCAAAAGAGAGAAAGTTGTGAAGAGCCGTTATCATCCAGGACGTCAAAAGATATATTTTAGGGCCAAAGATTGTTTCTTTCACTTTTTTTATTTATATGTTAATTTGGAGTAGATAAAATCATTATTTTGAAAGTATGAATAACTTCGTGCTTAACGAGAGATAAACTAGAAAAAATATTCGTAATTATCTGATGAGCTGTTTTAAATATTTTAATATTATGAATTTTCTTTTTAAATAAATTAACGATATAAGAAGCTGCAGTGAAAATTTGTTATATCCACCCACTTCCCAAAATCTGACAAAATGACTAAACATATTTTGAACCTTTTGAGCCACCCTAGACGCTGTTGCTATCCTTCCAGTTACTTACGTGACAGTCACACCCAAAACTGTTTTCAGGAACAGAAATGCATTGTTGTCTTATTGATCATTATTTAAATCATATAAAATTGACTAAATCCCTTAGCATTTATTTTTGTCTTTACTCACTATGAAATTACAATGAATTAATATTTTAGCAGTAGCTGTTCCGTAAGGTATTTTTAGTATCTTCAACTACAACATACTTTACAGAATCATATATTTATTTTGTAACCTACTAAACAACTCCTGAATAAATTCATAAGATATCTTTTATATCTATTATCTCACATCATCTTATATTTATTTGGTAAAATACCATTGCATGCAGAAGTGAAAGATCGGAAAGAATGATACTGCAAATTCCGAATCTTAGAGAAAAGTAGTTTTTTTCTTATTTCATAAGACTCATATAACAAAATACGTTGGTGATTTTTATGGCTTTGGATCATTTCAGTTGCTTTGCTGTAGCGTCTTCTGACTTGTTATAAAAGATTTCAGTGCCCTTTTATATAAGAGGTACTCACAGGATAGAATAAAAACAAGCGAGAAACAGTGATTACTGTATTTCCAGGCTTACAAGACACACCTTTTTTCCTAAAAAAATACCTAAAAATACGTGTGCCTCTTCCAAGACGAATGTAAGGCAACGCCCAGGCTCAGGTAAGCTTGGACGGTCACCTAATTGGTTTGACTGATAGGGACATGGATTTGTATGTTGAGTCATTACACTATAATGTTAGCTGTCTATCTAATTCAGCCTTTTATATGTTGTAACCTCAGTACTTAGCTGTTACAAGTATTTCCAAGACTATAAACCTTCCTGGGGCCGAGCCACAAGCTTAAACATACTCTGTTTACTAACAGTGGTTGGAGCCTTTCTGCTCTTGACTAGTATGTCATTGTCATACAAATAAAATCAGACGAGTGATTAATGTAAACAACACGTAGCGTCAGTGTGTGAGGAACACATGGTGAATGTGTTGGTATATGAGAATGACTTTTTTTTCCTTAGAAATTTCTTTCCAATATTAGGGCGCGTTTTCTAAGATGCAACGTCCTGTAAGCCGGAAATACGGTAATCTGAGTAACAAGCTTTTGAAAACGGATAGCATAAACGTCTTGGGAAGGACAGTAAGGAGACAAATTTTGTTTATAACTACAAATGATAGGAAGTTGTGGAGATCCCTAATCGCCCACCTAATGAATGGACATGGAAAAGATGAGAAGAAGACACTTCAATTTGGTTATGATTGTGATCAGGTTAACGCCACCATTTTTTGTAAACATGGTCATATGACATAATGGGAATAATTTCTAACTCTTAAAAATACATCAACCATCTAAAGAAATGAAACCATTTTGTAAAAACTTGAGAAGAAGAGATATATTTCCATCAAATATTTTAGTTCATAAATAAAGATTAATAATGGGATCAGATAAAACTACCTCTTATAAAAAAAATAAGATAATTATTACATTTCAAATTACTAAATATAAGTTTGTCATAGCCGAAGGTAGTAATAGGTTCATATCTTCCGACAATTAAGTCCAGCTTCAAACAGGTGTAGGAGTGAGTGCGGACCACTGGCACCTCATATCCAGCTGCTTTCGTTAGATGGAACTTGCCAGACCGAGAATGTATTCCATCTCGTGGGTAAAAATGATTTCAAACCTTCCCTGATTTGTGGTCATATCTAAATATGGAAAAGGCTATGGAAGTAAATCCAGATAGAAAATCTGAAGTGGAGCCCCGAATGATGTTGCTGTCAATACTGACAACCTTCCGGCAACTCCTGCATCCAAGAGGGGCCCCAAATGTAATTTCCTCTATTTCCTTGAATCCTATCAGTACAGCGGAGAATAGAGTCATCTGGTATCGACAACGCACGGTTTCCATATAACTTCACCCTAGAGAGGTCCCTCCAGTCTAACCCCCAAAGGACGGAATTTTGACCAAACAGGGAACTACCATTCTCTCACCAGATAAACAGGTGCCTACTGTTTGAAATACAAAAGAAAGTGTAACAAATATGGGAAATCGATCGCTTACTTTTTCTCACCGTCTCTAAAACATTTTGCAAATTTCGCCCAGAAAAGAGTAACTTTTCGTTTTTATTTTCCCTGTGGAAAATGAAGATTCTAGAGGAAATAAAGAGGATATTTTTTGTTCAAGTCATAAGCAAGCATTAACTTTAAATATAATATAAAAATATTAACCGAACCATTAGGAGTTTCATGTACTTGTGCCAGACTTAATTTTACTGATTATACAACATTCTAGACATCAATGTTTTTTCACTGCTAACCAAAATCGATTAAAGTTCACTTTCATCTTCTGTTAATGATTTATTAAATCATAATTCGATTTCTTTAATTTTACCCCATAACCTGAATACAAAATCGCGTATCATTTTTGTTCGATGCCGATGAATCGATCGCAATTCGTATATCAAAAGATACATGTGTATGAAAATTCAATTCAGTTCCAGTAGTTTTGATGTCTGCAACGCCTGGAATCTTGGGCCAGCACACAAGCGTCTTAAAAAAAAGTCATGAGAATGGAAGAGAAATCGTTGTCGAAATGTAAAACCATCAACATCTGTTAGAATTCAAAGAGATGGCTCACCTGTCTGATTCTGTCACTATTCATCAATTTATTTGCTTTGTCGTCAGGAATTTTCCAAAATGCTGAGTTGCTTGGCACAAAAACGGTTAAGTGTTCGGAATCGGAACTCAGGTATTCTTTTAAGTCTGCACTTGTCATGGCGGATAAGGAGAGGCTGTTAAAGAACAAAAGAAAACAGAAATAAACACAGCGAAGCGAAATGCAATCATTTCAAGAAGATGCTACCTGGAGACACGAGAAAACTGGATAACGAAGTCAGTAATCCTGACAGGTAAGCGAAAACAAATAGAAAATTCATTTGATTCTAAAATCAGCATCAAATACTTACCTTAACTTGAAAGTTTGTTAAGACTAACAAGAAATTAATAACATATTTACTTAAATCCGAAAGGCCCATGCACAAGTTTGATAATATTTTATCAGAGAGCCGAGTTCGAAAACCAGTCAAATCCATTACATTCACTTACGTGCTAATACCCTTGAGAACGGTATGAATCCTCTTCTTCTCCCTCCAGCTATGGGTAAATAACAGGACAGACTTGTTTCTATAGACTTGGATAGCAACTGTTCTAAGAGAAGGACAACTCTGAATTCAAAACCCGAGGTGGGTCGTTTGAGGACCCTTTGGCATGTAGCGCACCAGGTCTCTGTATTCGGTCCTTCAAAAAACTGTGGATGGTCATGCACGAAACCTTCACCACTATAATCAAATCTCATATGCTGTTGTCGGGGTGTCGATTTCCTAGAACTGATCTGATTGACAATATACGTCGAATTTGACGGGAGAGTCGGGTATATATATATATATATATATATATATATATATATATATATATATATATTGTTCAAACACACACACACGCAAATATATATATATATATATATATATATATATATATATATATTATAAATTAATTGATTTAAAATATGGTTATTTTCCTACACAGTTCCAACCATGTTTCAAAAATAGAAGCTAAAACCCTAATTTTATTTTTGCAAATAAATTAAAAGCATTAGTTCCATTTCATCTTCAAGCGAATTTTGGAGTAACTTTTAAAATTTACCGGGTTTTTATACATACATATGAAACTTTATTAATTAGGTTACATATATTTGAAATAAATAAATTAATTAATTAATAAATAAATAAAGTTTACTAAATCTGAGAAATGACTTAGCTAGTTTTGTAGTAAGTGCCATTAATATTACTTAAATAATATTTAAATTTAAAAAAAAAAAAAAAAAAAAAAAAAAATTACATATACTTTGATATGGAAAAATAATCTTACTTAATATGAGTAATTTTCCTTCTGTTATAAAGTAATATAGTCTATTAAAACTAAACAATGAAAATATTTTAAAATTTTAAAGTTGTAATTTTGAATTTGTAATTAAAATTGTAGTTAAATTGAATGAATTCTAACCTAAATTTCTTTTAAATAATACTACACGCATTAAAAAGAATCCAAAAATAACACCTATAATAAAATAAAATTAATATGAATGTAAGCTTTTGAATGACCCATGTCCTCAGTACTTACATGTGAAATATTATAATAATAGGTTTATATATAAAAGAAAAGTTTACTGAATCAGTGAAATTAAGTAACCATTTCTGCTGTCATAGTCATAAAAAAAAAAAAATAACCTCATATACATACTTAAACTTAATGTTAAAATAATCCTACATAATATAATGGATTCTAATACATTTAACTGTTCTTAAAAAGAATATAGTAAAATAAAAATTAAAAAGGAAAATATTTCAAATCGTAGTTAAATAAAAGTATTGTAAAAAAAAAAAAATCTTTAATTTTAAAAGATGACGTTGAAAATTTTTACCGTTAACAATTTTTTTTTTTTTTTTTTTTTAAATTCAGACGACATCCATTCAACCGACGTCAGGTTTCAGTGTAAAATACATCCTCACCCCTTACCAAATGTAGCTAATAACTGATACAATGATACTGTCATAAGGAAAATCTAGACACCCTGTGTTCAATTTGAGTAGAATATTCTGTAACCATGGAAACGTGATTTTAGCTGTGTATTTAAAAACCCGGTAAATTTTAAAAGTTACTCCAAAATTCGCTTGAAGATGAAATGAACTAATGCTTTTAATTTATTTGCAAAATAAAATTAGGGGTTTTAGCTTCTATTTTTGAAACATGGTTGGAACTGTGTAGCGAAAATAACCATATTTTAAATCAATTAATTTATAATATTAATGCTCTGTAAATTTACATTGAGCACTATTTTGTAAAAATAAAATATCTATAAGAACACCGGATTTTATATCTTACTGTTCTTTCTTTTTATTTATATACATATATATATATATATATATATATATTGTTGTGTTGACGGCTTCAACCGTATATATATATATATATAGCCTATTTTTTAAAACAACTTGAAAGAGGCGTTTGACCAACACAAAGACCGGCCAAAATTAACGATAAAAAAGAACAAATGAAAACTACAAATAAATTTCATTTTCTTCATAAAGTCATTCACTCCAGTAATTCTCTGCAACTAACAAGCAATTTTTTCTCCTGGCCGAAATTAGTCGAGGAACCTAATTGAAATAATAATAAAAAATATTAATATACAACCCAGTGTGTCTGAAAATTTAAATTTTTTAATATTTTTTTATTGTTCAAAACACACACACATACACACACGCACGCATATATATATGAAAGTAACTCTATACTGATACTTATTATTAACACCCAACACACGCCTACCCAATTTAAACAATTCGCCCTCGCTGTTACCATGGAAATTTTGATTTCAATTTTTAAAACACCTAAATTTCAGATATACGTTATTCCAAAAAAAATTTCGCTTGAAGATGGAACAGAGCTTATTTTAACTCAATTTAATTTAAATAATTATATTGAAGTTTTCGGCGTTTTGGAATCATATTTTTAAATAAATAATTATATTTATGCTCTACTTTTGTATCGAGCACTATTTTTTTAAAATAATAACTAAAAA